>JBAFTC010000024.1:25321596-25332906 GCA_037177435.1 Melanotaenia nigrans | reverse complement strand
GCTGAAGGAGTGTGTGTGCGTGTATGGGGGGGTGGGGGGTGAGGGTGATTGGACGGGAATGTTTTTAATGTTTTTAAATGTAAGGCGCTTTGAGCCACAATCTTGTACGAAAGGCGCTTTATAAATAAAGTTGTGATTGATTGATTGATTGAGAGATTGCACAGTTGAATGCGCTTGTCCAGCAACTGCAAGCTGAGAACAAGCGGATGCGTCAGGAACGAGACGCAACCCAGCTGGGTAAAAGTGTCGGGTGGGGTTCAGGTTCCATGTTTGATAGACACAGGGTCCATGGTGTCAACAATAACTGAGAGCTTTTTCATTAAGAATTTTGAAGCCTGGGGCCTACATAAGCTTCACTCCTGCAACTATTTGAGGCTGAGTGCAGCTAATGGGCTAGCAATACCCTAGATGTACAGCTCTGTGGTAAACAAGTAGATAAGCGAGGGGTTCTAGTGACCGACCCGGGATTCCCCAATGGCACAGCTGCAGTTCCAGGTGTATTAGGGATGAACAAAATGGAAGAATATTACCATGAGCTGTTTGTCGAACATGGCCCAGCTCTCTTTGACTTACAACTGTGTTGCAGGCTCCTAGTCCCGTTCAGCAGGCTCTTCAGCTGTGTCACCAAGAAAAGGAAAAGGTTAACACCTCCCCAGGATATTCAGGTCGGGTGAAAGTACAAGGTGAGAGAGTCTGTAGAATCCCTGGAGTACCTTGAAAATTGTAACAGCTACCTGCCATAAGCAACACACAGTGGATGATGTTTTGTTTGAACCACTTAGCACTGGTTTACCTGCAGGGCTCCTAGCGTCTCCAGCATTGGTACGAGTCAGTAGAGGTACTTTGTATATCCCCATTGTCAACGCAGAGAACCAAGATGTTGTACTGTATCCGCGTACTGTTCTTGGTACTATAAGCACTGCTCACCTTTTGAGTCCCCAATTAGGCTCTAAGACGGGGAGGTTTCAGCCACAGTTGCTTCTCAGTTTGCTGCCAGTTCTAAAGGAGATCAAGTTGATGCAGTTGATTTAAGAGCCCTTGCAGAAGAGGTGCAATGTCAGGTTTGATCCTTGTTGCAAAAATACAGGAATGCGTTTTCGGCACATGAAGGGTCCTAGGTTGTACATTTCTCATGACATCCACTTAGTGGATGAGGTGCCAGTGTGTCAGCGGTTCAGACGTATTCCTCCTTCAGAGTAAGAAGCAGCAAAGGCCCACATTTGTCAGCTTCTTGAGTCACAGGTTATCAGGAAAAGTAGTAGCCCCTTTGCCTTCAATTGTGCTGGTCAAAAAGAAAGATTGCAGCCTTTGACTGTATGTGGACTATTGCCTCCTGAACAGCAAGACGCGAAAGGATGCTTTTCCCTTGCCGCGCATTGAGGAGTCACTTGACGTGTTGTCAGGTGCTCGATGGTTCTCAACTCTGGATTTGGCTGCTGGGTATAAACAAATACCTGTCACCGAAAAGGACAAAGTGAGGACTGCTTTCTGCACACCATTTGGGCTATTTGAATGAAACAGGATGCCTTTTGGGCTATGCAATGCTCGAAGTAGTTTCTAGAGATTAATGGAGAGGATCTTTGAAGATTGTCAATTGTCAATCTTTGTTGCTGTACTTGGATAATGATATTGTTTCCTCTTCCACTGAAGAGGAACATGTAAGCCGTTTGAATGCTGTGCTGGGTCGCCTGCAGAAAGGTGTCAAGGCAAAGCTGGAAAAATGCTCCTTTTTCAAAACCGAGGTGAGCTACTTGGGCCATGTCATTTCTCAGGAGGGTGGGTCAACAGACCCTGACAAGATAGATGCAGTGTCCAAATGGAAAAGGCCAAACGGTGTCAGAGCTGCATTCCTTCCTAGGGTTTGCCAGTTACTATCGCAGATTCATCGACGGATTCGCCAGACTGGCAGCCCCTTTGCGTCAGCAGCTGAGCAGACTGGCACAAGGTCTCACCCATATTGGCTTATGCAAACTTTTCCCTGTCAATCATTCTGGAGGTTTATGCCAGTTTTAATGGAGTTGGTGCTTTTCTCTCCCAAGAACAGGATGGCAAAGTTAGACCAGTCGCCTATGCTAGTCGCAGTCTTAGGTCTACAGAGCGCAACGTGAATAACTACAGCTTTATGAAGCTGTGAACATACACCCCAGGAGTTTGTTTGCAGTGCGACCAAGATTCTTTTGAAGGAGGGCTGTGATTGTCATCAGAGTCTGGAGTCGCCCTCACGCAGAGACAGAAATGCTCCTGAAAATGCTGAATCACGTTGACCACAGGGTTTCAGGCATGTGATAATTCTCCTGAGACATGCCTGTTTTCTTCTCTTCATTGTATAGCACGTTTGTGGACGGTGATAGTTTCTGCTGCTGTAACAAAGAGTGTCTGTTACTGGCGGAGATTGCGCATTAACTAGATGGGCGGAGCCTCACAGTGCGCTCCCTCGCAAAAAAAAGAAAAACGTGGAGTGTAGCGGCAAAAGTCTGTTTTAAGGAGTGACGGTTTCTGTTAGGTTTTGTTTTCATTTGTGACCGTGTGCGTTCATGCAACACTGAGTGCGTTTAATGTTCTGCGGTTAAATATTATGTCTATAAGGCTGTTATTGCAATATGTCAGTCTGGCTCAGCAGATTCCAACAGAGCGAGTTTCGTATGTTAGCTTATATTGTAGTTTATTATTTTTCTATCATGAGGTTCCGTAACCTTGGCCATTTTTTTCATGCTGAATATGTTATGTAATTATCATGGTGTTGATTGTGAATTATACAGCAAACTAACTGATATGTACGACTCATTTACTGTCATGTCATGTTTCTGCTTCAAAAACCACATATTTGCAATACCTACACAGGCCCTACCAATAAGCCTAAAGATGGTCAACTCCTTGTTTGACGTGCTCAGCTACAATAAAAAATTCAAGCTCAAGCAAGCCTCTTATCTTCATGCATTCTGACTGATGCACCCTTGGTGGCCAAAATAATAAACTATAAGAAGAGTACAGTCCTAATTCATCATCCAAAACAGCTGCTATGCTCCCAGCAAACCCAGTTTCAGAACATTCCCAACATGTGAGCAACTGCTCTCAAGTTTAGCCAGAAAGATGTTATAGATTTATGAATCCCGATGTAGTCCATGTAGTGTAGGTAATAAAGCAGAACAGCGATTTTCTGGCCACACTTGCACTTAGCCATGTTTTCTTCTTGAACCATTCGGGGTTGACAGAGCGAGCTTTGTCTTTTCCACCTTCAACCATGTTAAAATTCACCAGCTGTTGAAGTCCTCAATGTTTAATCTCCAATATTTGCTCAGTGGCAAAGTGCTAAATTTAGCCTTTATCATTGATTATTTGTCTCTAGCAGTTGTAACGGGTGGCACCGTGGGGTGTCACTCTGGCCTCAGGGGTGTCCCGCAAGAAAAGGGGAACCAGGCAGGGCCAGTTTCCTGTAGAAGTGGCCAGAGTGTTGCTGGGCCACGCACAGTCTTGAGTATATCTTGGCACCAATTGGGAAAAATATGCTTTAACATGATAAATTTTATACATCCTAGATGAGTTTTTAATATATGTTGTATGGCAGGGTTGGGGTCTGATTAGATGTAGAACCACCGAATGAATGTTGACTGGGTGTGTGTTCAGTTTCCAGGTACCGCTACCTGCTGTCCTTTTTAGACATATAAAGATTTGGTTTTGTTTTCCAAGTTCGTCTGGTCCTGGTCCCAGTTGTTTCTTTTGTTGGGACAGGTGTAAAAGCGACTGTTTAAGTTTTGTACATTTGTGTTCCCTGGGGCACTTTCCCCTAAAATGATTTATGTCCTCCTGTCAGCAGCTACCAAGCGGCAACCTCTGCTTGTAAAATGTGAAGCCTATGAGAAGTAGAAAAAAATGCAGTTTCCCCTTCATCCACTAGGGGCTCCAAAACAGAGTGTAACCTGGTGGTTCAAACTGCCACTTAAACCCAATTATCAGGTTGCATTATTTCATTCATCCTTGTTTTTATGCACCAACAGCTCCCCCTTGTGGTGAAGCTGTTAAGCTGTGTCAGTGGATGCGTGCGTGATGACGTGTTGAAGCAGACGTTTTTTTTAAAAAAAAGCTCGAGTAGGAAGAGAACGCAGTCACCACGTTACACAGCAGAAGCAAAGAGTCGCAGCTCATACCTGTCCAGAGAAGTGGAAAGGAGTTGTCAACCTTAAAATTGATCCATGACTCATAGATGAAGTCACTGATCTGCTAAACCACAGAAAAGTGTTTGTTGGTCCAGATTAGCACCAAGCTAAGAAGCTACAGGGCAGCCACGGAGTGTTGCCTCGTGCAGCAGCTAGCTAACAGCTTAAAGGCAGTAGCCGAGCATTGTCTCGTGCAGCAGTAGCTTTGATATTCCGGCTGGTTCTTGTTCACGGTTAAGATTCCAGACCCTCCGAGTCGCCATCACCTTCTGCCTCGTGGTCTACATCTTCACTACCATCATCCACATCATGCCACAGGATCATCACTTCAACTCCTCATCTTCATAACTCATCTGTCGGCAGTCATCTCTCTGTGGATCCAGGATGGACAGGTTTCATTCTCATAGGTGATGGTATGGTCTGCTAACTGAACTGACTGTAAGAAACGTGGACTCTTCTTTTGTGGTACATGGTGCTGAGTTGTGCACTGTTCAATGTTGCATACCAGAATGCAACATAAATTTAAATACATTATTGAAAAGGGATTCAGTAGTTGGTGTGTGTTTTTGTTTTCCCATAAGGAATCTTAAGGTCTTTACTGGTTCATTTTATACAAAGTCTCCTCATAGAACCTAGGATCTGCTGATACACCTGCTGGTCGAGCTTAAGCAGCCAGCTGGGCTATAAAGTGGCGAGCCAGCCAGGAGGCATTTTGTGTTTTTGGAACTAGTTTGTCCAGAATTTTGTAGATCCACACCAACACTGAATACCCAATTTGTTTCGCTCATTTTTTTTGTCTTTTCTTAAGAGTTGTCTAGACATGTAGTAATGGATCTTTGTAACAAATACAACTTGAAAGGACAGAATAGCCTTTTTGTAACAGGAGTTGCAGTTACATACACAGAGAAAGAAGTATCTGACTTTTTTGGAGTCAATGGAGAGATAGCAAAAGTGGTCAGAATTCCAGATGAGCCCGAATTACCCTCTGGGAGAGTTCTGATAGAATATGCATCTGATAGAGCCATTCCAAGATTAGATCCTGCAGCTTTAGGTGATTTACCAAGCCCTCAAAACCCGAATGTACTTTGGCATGTGGAAACTATCCTTAATATGTGTCATGATGAGTTGGGCAAGGAATTAGCTCAGAGGTATCTAGAAGAACTGCAAGCTTTACATGGGGCTAGTAAAGCGAGCTTTTACACTGCACTTCAAACTGAGCTCCAAACTTTTCATAGTGTCACAAGTGCTCCCCAGCCAAGTGAGGTTCACTTACCTTCTCAGCTGTCTACTTTGAACCAGGCGTCAGCAAGCATAACCGGTAACATTCAGCATGAGGCTGAAGGTGCTGCATTAGGCCCTGCAGGGTCACTCAACCATTCGCCACGCATCGATGAGTCTGTTTTTAACCCCCCACAGATCCAAAAGGTGGTTGTTGAACATATAATGCGTAGCGAACAATCTCCATCCAGTTACAGTCAGAGTAAGGTTCGCATATTTTCTGGCAGGCATCCAAAACCTAATGGGGAGGTGGATTATGATGCATGGCGCACGCAAGTTGAGCTCCTTCGCTGTGACCCCACACTTTCAGAGAACCAAAAGGTCAGGAGAATATTGGAGAGTCTGCTTAGCCCTGCAGCAGATGTTGTAAGATCTCTTGGCAGTCAGTCTTCACTTGAGTCGTATCTCGTTCAGCTCGAAGCTGCATTTGGAGTAGTCGAAGATGGGGAAGAGCTCTTTGCAACCTTCTTAAGCTCAAATCAGAATGCAGGAGAGAAACCCTCTGCTTATCTCAACTGGCTTCAAGTTTTGCTTACAAAACCCATATCTAGAGGGGGAGTTTCACCCAAAGATTCGGACAAACACTTGCTCCGCCAGTTTTGTAGGGGATGCTGGGACCAGGATTTGATCGTAGGTCTCCAGCTTGAGCACCAGAAGACTAAACCACCATCATTCCCAGAGTTACTACTTTTGCTTAGGACAGAAGAAGATAGGCGCACTGCTAAACTTGATAGGATGAGAAAACACTTGGGGAGTACAAAGGCTGTTTCTCATGCTCACTCAGTTTATGATTATAGCAGCTCTGAGGTGGCATCATCACATAAACAGGACAGCACAGGAAGGCTGGAGAGAGAGGTGGCTGAACTAAAGAAACAGCTGGCATCTTTGACACAAAAAGATATTCGTGATAGGCAGGGAACTGGTAGTCCCAATAGACCAGCTGGAAATGAGAGCAGCGTGCAAGGGGAGTGTCTAGTCGCTTATGCAGGAAGTTCGCAAAGAATTCCTAAAGCTTTCTCCGCTTTAAAGCCATGGTTCTGCTTTAAATGTGGCCAAGATGGCCATATTGCAGCTAAATGTGATAATCCAGAAAACCCTGCCCTTGTACGAAAGAAAAACTCTGAGCTTAGGGCCAGACGTGAGAAACATCAGAGTAAACAACAGACTTCCCAGGAGACGTTAAACATGTGAGAGCTTCTAATGCGGGACGACTAGAAGCTGATGATGAGAAATTGGTAAGTCCCAGAACGTCGGTTCATAACCTGTATCATGAGTCCTTGACTTCTGGCAAAGAGAGTGACTTTAGTCCTCCAGATGGTCTCATTGGACCACGCTGTTCTGCTACAATAACCATTGAAGGTGTGCCCTGTGAGTCAATTTTAGATACTGGGTCACAAGTTACGACCATTTCTGCAGCTTTTCATGCTGCACATCTCACTTCTCTGCTGATGCACTCTATTGATTGTCTGCTTGAAATCGAAGGTGCTGGAGGACAAATGGTGCCTTATCTTGGCTATGTGGAAGCCAATTTGACATTCCCTGAGACTGTCACAGGTAGAAAAGAAGAGTTGACTGTTTTGGCTTTGATTGTTCCCGACTGCCATTTTAACAGTAAAACACCGCTGTTGGTTGGCACCAATGTTCTACATCGGCTCTACCATCATGCTGTGGAACAGGGTGAAACCAGATTCCTTGAAAGATCTGATCGTTTTGCACAGCTTCTCCAACACCTGCGTTACAGCAGCTGGAGTGAACCAAAGCCTTACCCTGTTAAGCTTTTCGGTAAGAGTGCTGTAACCATCCCTCCTAAACAGAAAGTTCAGATTTCGGGAAAGGTCCGGTTAGGCAAAGCGGACCGAGGCCCCTTTGTCCTTGAACCCTCGGAATCTTCAAAGCTTCCTAGTGGCCTGATGATTGAATGTGCTTTACTAAATGTTTCTTATGGGTCTACAAGTAAGATTCCAGTGATAATCCAAAACATGATGGAGCGCCACATCACCTTACATCCGAAACGGGTCATTGGGGATATGTCTCCAGCAGACTCTGTTATGTGCCTGAAGGCTAATGTGCCAGAGCTGTCCCTTGGTGAGAACCACAGCGAGACACTCGGTGAGAAACTTTCTTTTGATCTTAACAATGAACTCCTTAGTGACGAGTGGAAAACTCGGATCACAGACAAGCTTAATTCCATCCAAGATATTTTTACCGTAGATGAGATGTCCCATGGGCACACTACTGCGGTTAAGCATCACATTAAGCTACGAGATGAAGCTCCTTTTAAGGAGAGACCCAGACTGATTCATCCCAGTGACAGAGAGGCTGTAAAGCAGCATCTGAGAGAGCTCCTTGACTCTGGCATTATAAGGGAATCTGAAAGTCCTTTTGCATCGCCGCTAGTTTTGGTCAGGAAGAAAAATGGGAAAATAAGACTGTGCGTTGACTACAGAAAGCTTAATGTACGCACAATAAAGGATGCTTATGCACTCCCGAACATTGAAGAGACATTCTCTGCTCTCAGCGGTGCTAGATGGTTTTCTGTGATGGATTTAAAATCTGGTTATTACCAGGTGGAAATGGCAGAAGAAGACAAGCATAAGACAGCTTTCACATGTCCTCTCGGCTTCTGGGATTTTAACAGAATGCCACAAGGTGTGACAAATGCTCCCAGCACCTTCCAGCGCCTGATGGAGAAGTGTGTGGGAGATTTACATCTGACTGAGGTGCTAGTATTCCTGGATGACTTAATAGTCTTTTCTGAGACACTTGAAGAGCACGAGACCAGGTTAATGAGAGTGTTGCAACGGCTCAAGGATTTTGGCCTAAAATTGTCGCCAGATAAGTGCCATTTTTTTAAGTCATCAGTGAAGTATCTAGGCCATGTTGTGGATGCCAGTGGCGTACATACTGATCCTGACAAGATCTCTGCTTTGAAGAGTTGGCCTCGTCCTAAAAACAGGGAAGAACTTGAGAGGTTTTTAGGATTTTCGGGCTATTATAGACGTTTTGTAGAAGGCTACTCGCTGATAGCCAAGCCCCTGAACGCTCTCAAGTCCGGGTGCACCCATCCCCGTAAAAGAGGTAAGCGGTATAAAAAACACTGTCCCAAAGGGCCTGTAAATTTTCGGGTTCCTTTTGGTGATGAGTGGACCATTGACTGTGAAAATGCTTTCAAAACCCTTATTGAGAAGTTGACATCTGCACCAGTCCTTGCATTCGCAGACCCCAAGCTCCCTTATGTGTTGCACACTGATGCCAGCGGAGAAGGTCTTGGTGCTGCTCTCTATCAGGAACAAGGTGGAAAGCTCAGAGCAATAGCATACGCTAGTCGAGGGCTATCTAGAAGCGAAAAGAACTATCCAACCCACAAGTTAGAATATTTGGCATTGAAGTGGGCGATCTGTGAGAAGTTTAACAGCTACCGTTATGGCTCTGAGTTTGTTGTCCTCACGGATAACAATCCTCTTACATATGTGCTCACGTCTGCCAAACTGGACGCAGCAGGACACAGCTGGCTAGCGGCACTGTCGACTTACAACTTCAGCATTAAATACCGGGCAGGTATTTCTAACAAGGATGCAGATGGTTTGTCCAGGCGGCCACATGATCCACCTGAAGACGATGTTGAATACCTGATGGAAAAGGAAAGGATTGAAGGTTTTAAAAAACAAGTGTTGAGCAAAGAGTCTGAACTGTTTTCCAGTCAGGCGATTCATGCACTCTGCCAACATCATTACACAAGTCCAGGACTGGATGTATGAGAACATCCTGTTCTAGTTGAGTCCATGGCTTTAGATGCATCTGCCATACCTGAAAGTTTTTCTCATCCTGGGCAGGATACTTTACCTGGTATCCAACAGAAAGATTGGTACAGGCTTCAAAGGGAAGATCAGTCGATTGGCAGAGTTATATCTCTTCTTGAAAAGATGAGCAAGCCACATTCCAGGCAACTGAGCTGTGAGCTGCCTGAAGTTAAGCTGCTTTTGAAAGAGTGGAAAAAACTGGAACTTAAGGAAGGAGTGCTTTACAGGAAATATCTTGATCAGGGCTGTGAAGTGTTCCAGCTTGTTCTTCCACAGCAGTTCAGAGAACGTGCGCTAAAAGGCATACATGAGGATGTCGGCCATTTAGGGGCTGAACGTGCCCTCAGTCTTGCTCGGGCCAGGTTTTACTGACCAAGAATGGCCAAAGCCATTGAGGATAAGTGTCAAACATGTGAAAGGTGTTTCAGGAGGAAAGCATCTCCTCAGAAAGCTGCACCCATGCAAAACATACTGACCACGTATCCATTAGAACTTGTGTGCATGGACTACTTGACACTAGAACCTGATTGCCATGACACAAGAAATGTGCTCGTTATTACCGATCACTTTATCAAGCTTGCTGTGGCGATACCCACAAAGGATCAGAAGGCAAAGACCATTGCCAAAGCGCTGTGGGAAAATTTCATATCTGTTTATGGTTTTTCCCGTCGCCTCCACAGCGATCAAGGGAGGGATTTTGAATCCCATGTCATAAGGGAGTTATGCTCTGTGATTGGAGCAGATAAGGTTCGAACTACACCTTATCACCCTCAAGGGAACCCCGTTGAACGATTTAATCGTACGCTTTTGAGCATGCTTGGGACCCTCGAGGAGAAAGACAAGCTTCACTGGAGAGACCATGTCAAACCTTTGGTTCATGCGTACAATTGTACGAGGAATGACACCACTGGTTACTCACCTTATGAGCTGATGTTCGGAAGACAGCCATCTTTGCCAGTCGACCTTATTTTGGGAACCAGTCCCACCTTAAGTTCCCATAAGAGTCATTCCGAATATGTCCAGAAGCTAAAACAACGTCTCCAGGAAAGTTATGGGCTAGCTGCAGAACAAGCTCGAAAGAGAGGAAATCAAAACAAGGCTAGGTTTGATGCAAAGGTAAGGGCAGCTGAGCTGATAGGGTATTAGTACGCAATGTCAACATTCGTGGGAAACATAAGTTGGCAGATAGATGGGAGAGACCTATTCATGTTGTTGTGAAAAGAATAAATGATGGACCTGTCTATGTGGTCAAGCCAGAAAGTGGCAAAGGTCCCTCTCGTACACTCCATAGAGATCTTCTCCTTCCATGTGGGTTTTTGCCCATTGATGTAGTTTCAGAAGGAGGGACTACTCCCATTACAACAAAGTGAAGGGGTCTGAGGAGCAGCACAGTCCAAATTCTGGGTCCGGGCCAAAGTGATCATGAAGAGATCACAGATGATGAGGAGGAAGATTTCTATTTCACCAGAACAGTGGAGGTAACAGCAGGTCAGCCAGTCTTGTACTCTGTAAGAGATGAGCAGATAGAACAGCCTGTTGTTGTTCTTGACCCTGAAGCCAGTGAATTTGTTCCTGAGGTTCCAGGGGTCATTGAGGTTCAGCCACAGTCTCCTTCCAGTCCCTCCGACTCAGTAGCTGAAAGGCCAGGTGACTTTCAGTGCTACCCTGAGACAGCCATTGATCATGTTATTATAGATATTCCTGACACAGACTCTTTCACGCAATCTGAAGAGCAGACAAGGATGCATACTGAGCCATCTGATTCAGAAGTAATAAACAGCATTGAGCCAGAGCAGTTACCAACGAGTGCAGCTAGCGAACCAAGGCGTTCTTAGAGAGAGAGGCGTCTACCTCAGAAGTTTACCTATGATGAGCTTGGTAAACTACTCATCCTGGCTATAGGTACATTTTTAGAAGGGTTGCAGGCTATGTTTCCCCAAACTTCAGTTCTTTCTGATGGATGCACGCATGCAGGGACGCACGCGGTTTAGAGGGGGAGAATGTAACCTGGTGGTTCAAACTGCCACTTAAACCCAATTATCAGGTTGCATTATTTCATTCATCCTTGTTTTTATGCA
>JBAFTC010000024.1:25289699-25301329 GCA_037177435.1 Melanotaenia nigrans | reverse complement strand
TGTGTGGGGAAATGTGTGGGAGTGTTGTGTGGGCTTTCCCCATACAGATGGACTCTAAAGACCAGCCTACACACTCAGGATCCCTCCCTTCTCCCAGCTATGACATCCAGCTGGAGTCTGTCAGCAAAACAGCCAGCAAGGCAGAAACCATAGAAGAAGAGGACAAGAAGATGACAGTCAGAGAACAAAGGGGGAAAGCTGTGAGATAGGGAAAGTGTGAAGAGGAGAGGGATAGAGAAAGTGTGTGTCGGTGTGACCATCTTAGTGAGCAGAATAGGCCCACTCCTACACTCACATTCCTCTGTTTTCTATGGAAGTCAACGGGAATGACAGTATGGACACACATCATCCCTGGCAGCTGCTCAGTGAGCTGGAAAAACACAGGAGCCTGCATCAGGCAGAGATGAAGCTCTTTAACTGAATGGACACAGTTCTGTCCAAGGCCTGGACCCCCCAGACCAGACCTTACTCAAGCTTCATTAACAGTGTATGTATCAGATTTTATCAAAGTTTATTTCTATATTTTATTCCCCACGAGCCACGTACCACACTCATCACACACCTCACAACAAGCCCACCAAGGTGCTTAACAGCATGAAAACCAGTGAATACAAATACACATTAAAATAAAGGAAATATAATAGAAAGTGGTAAAAGCACAAAACAGATTAAGACTAATTGGTAACAAGGAAAGTACTAAAAGGACAATAAACATTAAAACAAATTACTACAAGCCAAAAGACTTTTTAAATAACCAGGTCTTAAGTTTGGCCTTGAACAGAGGCCGATCAGTGTGGGTACATGACCCAGATTTTTAACCACCTGACTGAAGTATGGCCTAAAAAGACTTAGACTGGGAACTGCTGCATCTGGCTTATTGGAGGCATCAAACAAAATCTGTTCTGTTTAGTCATTATTTAGGTGGAGGAAGTTTTGAGAGAGCCAGTATTTAACGTCCTTTAAGCAGCCATTAACGGAGTTTAAACCAAGTGGAGAATTGGGAGTGACTGGCAGATAGATTAGCAGGTCATCTGCATACAGATTATGGTGTTTAACAATCGGCTTAAAGGCAACATGTATAATTAGAAGACCACGATCCCCAGAATAGATCCCTGCGGCACACCAGAGGCCAGCAGAGTTGAAGAGGAGGACAAGTCACCTGTCAGGACAGAGAAAGACCTGTTAAATAGGAGTTAAACCACTCCAGCACTGTTCCCTGAAGGCCAACCAGCTTAACCAGACCAGTGATGAGGACTGGATGTTCTACAGAGTCAAAATCATCATCACCAGCTGTAAGCATTTGCGTTGAGCTAACTGTGTTCTCCATCCTCTTTTCCACTTCCTGGGTCTGCCGGTGAGCCCTGGATGTACAGCCCACAGCTGTGGAGAACTGCTGATCAGCACACCAATCGGTGTCTCCATAACAGACGGCTCTGCACAGCAGTCGTTTGACTTTGTGAGGGCGACCAAGGCAGAGGCGGCAAGACGGCTGTGGTGTTATAAAACCAGAACTGAGATCTGGTTTGCACTACTGTGCTGCTGGTCTGTGACTATGACTTAACGGAGAAATTTCTCCTGCTTTTGTGGATCTGGTTGCTGTAGTCCAGCCTCTTCAGCCTGGTCGCTCTTGGAAAGGTTTTATAGCGTGCACACATTAGTTACACATGGTACCTGCTGGTTTATATGTCACTGGCCTTTTACTTGTTATTACTCTTCTATTTCATATAGGGATTTCTTCTCTGTTGACCCAAGCACAGCTGCTCATTCTGATGACTGGTGAATGTGTTAGGCTGAAGTGGTTTTAGTTTGTTTTGCATGTTTCTACAATATTTTTATTTGTGGTGTTCAGCCTACGTTAGTCCACAGTCGCTGTGTGTAGTACTCTGTTACTGTGGTAAGGTGTCTGAAGAGAAGGAATAAGTGTTGCTATTGTTTATTTAAATGTGCTGTCTTAAAAAATATTAAAAAGCATCCTCTCTGGAACTTCTCTGTAAAATACCTCAGTTTCATCTGAGATGTTGTTTATCTTCTACCGGGAATAAAAGATGAGTTGGTTAGATACAGAGACCTGACTTTGTTGGAACTGGGGTTGCATCTGGATTATGTGTAAGTGTTTCCCCAGCCCTACTTTTTGGAGATGTTCAGCTGTCGACAAGCTCAAGATGAGCTGATAATTTCATGATACCCGGGCATTTTTCCCAATCCATCCCCTTCATTTCTAAAAAGTTTCCAGGACAAAATGTGAACAGGTTTACAGCTCACTGAATAAAAGATTTTACTAAAGAGCTGGAGAGACAGATGGAAAGGTTTGGGAGAGGAGGAAGAAGTGTGTTAGATGGAGAGGCAGATGAAGGAGGTATGGATGAATGTAATACACACATCATTTTCTCTGGGTTGTAGTGGCCTCTCAGCTCAGGAACACCAATGGCAGAGGAGAAGAGCAGTGAAGAGAGCATGCAGAGTGGGAGCTCTGGACTCTGATTAGGGTTTACTACTTCCATTCCACTGCTCCAGCTTCTTTGAGCGCAGGCTCATTCTGGTACATTTTGCTGTCTTTATCTGCATTTATGCATGAATCTTTGCTTTAGTGCCTCACATGGACGGTGTCCTGTTAGCAGCAACATGTAGCTGTAGGTCTGAGGGTTACCCAGAAACCAGTGTTTTCCCCTATTTAATCTACACTGAAGTCATTAAATAAGACACAATCCAAATGCAATCCATCTGCCTTCATTTTACCCTCATTACTTATTCCTAGAAGAGCCCAGACCTTCAGGTCCTTCATGTCTGGGTGTTCACACTGAGAGCTTGACTCCTGTGAGCTCGTTTTCATTCTCCTGCAGATAAAGATGCTTTTTTTTACGTATGTGCTGCTGGAATTGTGGATTTCCTGAGGGAGTCATCCCAAGTGATTAATAAAGTCTATGCCGCTCATGTGTTTGCCTCCGTTTTCCTTCCTGGTTCTGGTCCTGATGAAGGTTTCTTTTCCTGGTTCTGGTTCTGATGGAGGTTTTCCTTCCTGGTTCTGGTTCAGATGAAGGTTTTTTTTCCTGGTTCTGGTCCGGATGGAGGTTTTCTTTTATGGTTCTGGTCCTGATGGAGATTTTACTTCCTGGTTCTGGTCCCGATGGAGGTTTTCATTCCTGGTTCTGGTCCTGATGGAGGTTTTCCTTCCTGGTTCTGGTCCTGATGAAGGTTTTCCTTCCTGGTTCTGGTCCTGATGGAGGTTTTCCTTCCTGGTTCTGGTCCTGATGGAGGTTTTACTTCCTGGTTCTGGTCCTGATGAAGGTTTTCCTTTCATACAATGATCTGGAAACCACTGAAGGTTTTTATGGTGGACACAGCTTTGTTTTTGTTGCCGCTCACCACCGACTCCAGTGTGGCTTCACTGCAGACTCATATCAGCACCACATGCTGCTGAACTGGATGGCGACACGGGGAATGAAGACCTGGAGGCAGATTTATAGCTAAACTAAACAGAATCGTCCATGTTTGTTTCTAGTTTTAAAGATGAAGTTAGATATGATGAATGAACAGGTTGTGGCTGAATGGGCTGCAGAAGCTCTGCATCAGTTCCTGTCCCCAGTTAAACATTAACAGACTGCTGAATAGGTCTGAATGTAGCTGCTGTATCCTGGAGCCTGCTGAGACAGACAGGGGACGGCTGGAGTCCCGTCATCTCCGAGCTGTTCAACAGGATCCTCTGTCTTTGTTAGTCTTGATGGGACAAGACAGGGATGACAACATGTCAGCCATAACGGCCTGGTCTGAACTTTTCTGCTGGGGCAGGAACTCAGTCAGCGGCCGACGGAAGAAGAAGCAGAGGAAGAAGAAGCAGAGGAATTCAGAGCTTTCAAGCAAGATTTTATCTCAGTTTCTGCATTCTCAGCTCATTTTCTACTAACACATGCAGACTAAAGTACAGCAGACCATGGTGGATGCAGACCTTTACATTGTTTTGACTGTATGCCACCAGTTTACTTACTGGAAATCTAATTCTCCCACTTCCTCTCCCACTGTTACTGTACATGCCAAATTATTTCTAGAATTATTCTGATATACTGATGTTTCCATCTTTATGAGTCCAGATTTTAAATCCAGCTGTGAAGAAAAAAAGACTTTTCTCCATCTGAGTAAGACGGATTAAACCATTATAACAATATGATATACTGACATATTGGCTCTTTATTTATTTATTTCAACTTAATAATAATTATATAAAAGGGTGACATCCCAAGAAGTTAAAATTTAAATTTAAATACTTAAAACCAAACTACATAAATCAGCAAAGGTTATTACAGAATTCTAAACAACATTTTACTGTCGTGTAACAACTAACACCTGAATTTATTTACAATTACACAAAAACAAAATAAATATGGTAAAAAAAAAACTTTGGAAGTCAAGGAAAGAAACAGACTGGAATAAAATAAAATACAATTAACATTTAAATTAATAAATAACAATAAATTATATAAAATAAATACATAAAAATAAACTAAATTGATAAAATAAAATAAAAAATTGAAAAAATAATAATATAAAAAAAAAAATAAATAAAATAAATGGTTTGTAGCAAATTCGCAACACCAGGCGACAAGGGGTTAAATAATCAGTTCTTTATGAAGAAATGTTTATCTTGTTCATATCTGGAGAGGAAAGGGACTTGATGGCAGGTAGAAATTACAGCTTCTCCCTCTGACAGACAACAGGATTCATGGTGGATTCTCTGATGGGGGGCTGACCAGGACCAGGCCCTGCTGCAGCAACACATCTCCAAACCATGACACATCCACCTCCATGCTTTCCAGTTGGGATGAGCCTCTGTTCCTGGAATACTGAATCTGATTGACTCCAACATGTCCCCTGTTCTGGTGTTTTTGACTCATCAGTCCACATAATATTACTCCAGAAGTCCTGGTCTTTGTCTCCGTTCTGTCTGGGAAGCGTCAGTCTGACTTTCATGTTTCTCTTGAGACCTGATGTTTCCTCCTTGTTCAGTCTTTTCCTGGTTGTAGAGTCATCCTCTTCCAGACCCTGCTGCAGGCTGATGACATTTTACGCTTCTGGAGGCATCTTTTAGCATCTTGCAGTCTGCAGATAAAAACCTTATATTGTTTTGTATCTTGTTTGGTTAGAAATTTTAGGAAAAGAACTTATTCTGATGCTTTTATAGAAAAAAGCATAACTGTCCATCACTAAAGTGTCCTGCCTGTCTCCCAGTCTGTCGCACCTCAGTTGCTAAGCTTCTAGAAATGGGCTCTTTTTTCTTTTTCTGTGGTTTTCTTTGTCACTTCTCTCAGCAATCACAATCTGAGTGTCTCACTGATGAGAACAGTCTTGTTGTCCCAGACACACTGAGGTTATCCATCACTGAGTGTCTTTGTTCTGCATATGGGACAAGACAGGGCCGACGACACGTCAACCATAATAGCCATGTCTGTAGTTTTTACTGCAGTCGACTGTAGAAGGAAGCTGCAGAGAAAGGAGGGGGTATGGAGGCCGTGACACAGTCCATGGTGCTGGGGAGAGAGAGGGAGGGAAGGAGCACGGTGTGGGAGGCAAGAGGATGGACAAGCTTCAGCTTGAATGCACAACAAACAAAAAATGCTGCAAGAAGGCAGGAAGGAGCAGAAACTAAAACACAAGAAATCTCAGAGTCCAGAATGGAACCAGATCTCAGAGACCAGACTTCAACAGGCTGATTATTTGACTAAATTTAGTATCTTTTAGTAAAACTTTTACAGCCATAAAAATAAATTTATTTATTTATTTTAATCAATCAATAAATACTGCATTGATTATTACAGCTACTTTATGAAGTTGCAGAGAGTTTGAAACTTAAATATTCCTGTTATTCCTTCATGACACTTCATGTCAGACACTTCCAAGATGCTCTAACATTGAGGATCCCAAATAATAAAGAGTTTTAAGTCTTATTTTGTCCCATTTACCCCAGAGGATCTGTCCATTTTCTAACAACATTATTGTTTTTTTCAACCTCCATAACAGTCCAAAGAGCTCCCATGCTAGGTTTTTGAAATGTTGCACACCTGAAATGTGTGGTTGGATAAAATGCTGTTTATCCACACAGATACTTTAACATTTCTGTTTGTGCACCAGTGAAATAAAGATGATCAGACCGGATAAATCTGAACATGTTTCTGGGGGAATACTGGCCACCTGTTTCCAGTCTTAAAGACTACCTGTCTGAATCCATCAGAGAAGAAGCATATGATATTTTACCAGAGTAACATAAAGCCATCTCAAAGCTCCAGATATTGATCGCTGATAAGTTATGGGCAGAGTGTATTGATCCAGTGGGACATTTCCTACAGCACTAAGACAAGCAGGCACGCTTCAGCCCTGACTATGAATATTTTAGGACTAAACAAAGATGCCTCAAAGATTTTTGCTTCTGAAGTAAATTTTTTATCATCAAACCCAAAATATCAAAATTTATGCGCTGAAGCAAACAAACAAAAAAAAAAAAAAACATTCCTCAGATTTAAAAATGTATTCCTCAAGCGAGGTACGAATGTTTCTGTTCTGGACTCTGATTCGGGTTGTGGATATGTGGAAAAGATTTCTTTCAGTGCTGACATCAAACCACCTGTCCAAACATCACCTGTAGTCCTCTGCTGCCGCATATTAACAACAGACATCCAGGCCCATCGCCAGCCGCCTCCTTCTGCTCCTTACACCCTGAAACATCCCATCTTATAGAAACCATTGTTTAAAAAACAAAAAAACAAAAAACAAAAGACTGTTTTTCTGAATGAATAAGATAAGATCTCTAAGCCATGTGGATGGGACTGACAGCTGTTCTGAACA
Source organism: Melanotaenia nigrans (assembly GCA_037177435.1). Classification (NCBI taxonomy): domain Eukaryota; kingdom Metazoa; phylum Chordata; class Actinopteri; order Atheriniformes; family Melanotaeniidae; genus Melanotaenia; species Melanotaenia nigrans. The sequence goes on along the minus strand of JBAFTC010000024.1, from coordinate 25,294,498 downwards.
GCCGCATTGGACCTGCTGGACGTGGCCATGTTTCTCCTTCGGGACCAGCTGGTCGGTACATTAAGGTTAGTGACACAGGAGGCATGATGAAAACACTGGAACTTTGCAGAGTGCAGCTGAGGTGGGAATACAAGCCAGAGCAGACTACTCCAGGGACCAGCATCTTTGGTCCTCAAGGGCCACATCCTGCAGGTTTTTGACGTTTCCCTGCAGCAACGCACACAATAATTATGTCTCACCTCACAGACTGCTATAAAGTAAGACCTAGAAAAATGTTCCTGTTGGTCCAGATCTTTGTAAACATGTACTTTCTGGTTTGCAGTGTTTGTATCAAAATAAGTTGAATTTGTCATGTGTGCCTCAATTCAATAATGCTGACAAGAAATTCACACTGAATAGACTGAATGCAACATTCTTCTGTACCATCCACACATCTGGTTTGGGTGATCAACGTCAGTAAGAGAGCTACTGGAGGTAGTTAACCAGTAATCTTCCAGATGTCAGCATCATACCTGGAAGATATTTCTTTACTGCTATCAAGTGATTAGAAAACATGAATTTATTTACTTACCTGCTCTGTGATAACTTGATCTCAATAAATGAAACTAATTACTTTTCTTTTTAAGTCCATGGCTGAAGTGCCTCTCACTGTGGTGATATGCAGTAATACAGAACTGAGATTAACTTCTCCACTCATCCTCCGTCAGAACAATAGATTAGGCTTTTATTCAATTTAGCTTTATTTGTATAGCAACAATTCACAGGCATTAGAAAGCATGTTGGCATAGAACCCAATTAAATCCAGTTCATTATGTTTTAATTAAAACAAATCCACTCCATGATCCACATTACTCTAGTTTATAACAGCTATGTTCATATAAGCCAGTTTATAAAATAATGACCTAGCTACAAAAAACTGCACCAGAACCAGCAGCAGGAAGCAAAAACCTCCATCAGAACCAGGAAGAAAAAACTCCACCAGAACCAGAACCAGGAAGGAAAACCTCCATCAGAACCAGAACCAAGCAGGGAAACCTCCATCAGGACCAGGAAAGCGGGGCCAACAAGCAGTTTAACTAAACCTGCAATACTGGTTTGTAATCCACTGCTGTTCATTTCACTAAGTTAAAGTTAGACTGACTCAGGTTGCGTTTGAACACCTGGCTGAGTGCAGCCTGCTGAGTCATCCTAGACGACCTGGTCAGTGACTTTTGCACTGAGGTGATAATTCAGGTTTGAAAACCTCTGACTGTATAAAAAAATCCTCACAATAGAACTCAATAGTTCTCCCATCCACAGCTCTTTTTATTAATTTATTTCATTTTATTAAAGTCTGATTCGTGGGACTGAGTAGAGTCTTATCATGTTTCTCATGTCTACATCACAGCCAAGTGCAGTTTGGATTCTTATCACAGAATTTTTTCCTCCATAATGAAAATCTCTTGCTAAGAGAAATAAGTAAAGTTCTCTCCTTAGCACAACACATTTAACTACATTGGTCTGTCTTTCTGTCTTTTAGCAACATAACTCAAATAGTTATGGATGGACTTTGATGGAATTTTCAGGAGATCCTGGAAATGGAATAAGAATTTTTAAAAGGATTCTTTAAGGTGTTGTGTATTGCAAGCATTTGTGTTGTTACTGCTAAGGACAGACGGACTTCCGGGGGAGATCTAGGATGAAGATGGAGATATATTTGTGGTATGCTATGCTACTGATAAGTTTGAGACAACCACTTTTAAAGGCACCTGTTCAATGGATGCATGGATGGATATGAGATTCCTACTGGAACTAAGAGCATCAGCACCTCGGTGCTGGCAAAAGAGAAAAATGGACGACTCTGGTATGTTTTTAAGATGGTAAAATCCTGTTGTTGTGACATTTCTATTGTGTGGCTCCAGCTCAGACTCAAAAGGGGCACCCAGATTTATCTGGTTTAATGTTATTTGTTAATGATGTAATTCTGTTAAAAAGATCTCTCTCTTGTCTTCAGGACCGATAATTAAAACTTCAGTTTTGTCCTGATTAAGCTGGAGGAAATTCACTGCCACCTATGTCTTAATATCTGAAATCCGGTTTAAAAGGACATTAACTGGCTCCAGGTCATCAGGAGACATGGCGATGTAAAGCTGCGTATCATCAGCATAGCTGTCGAAATCAATGCCGTGTCTCCTGATGACATCCCCAAAAGACAACATGAACAGATTAAAAAGGACTGGGACTAAAATGCCCTGTTTCCACCGACGAGTGCGGTTCAAGACACATTTTTCTTGTGTTTCCACACACGAAAACTGGGATGGGTACCCTAATATCCGACCCACCCTACTTTGTTGGGACCCTTCTGTTGGGGTACCAATCTAACCGACCCAACCCAAAAGAGGTGGAGTTTGACACGCTGCAGTTCATTGACTGGTTGGAAAAAAAGTCAGTTCCTGTGTGACCTGCATAACAACAAAGCAGGAACGGCTCCATGTCTAAAACAATGTATTTTCTTTATGTTGATTAAATTTCTGTTTAAAATGGTATTATGTAAAAAAAAAAAAAAAATAAGATATTAAGCATGTAAAGTGAAGGTGTAGAAGTAAAGGTTAACCTCCACATCACTGGGGAAGAAGCTTTTATATCACCTCCTAAATGGAATTAGAGCCTAAATATTTATTTGGATGCATATCAAAGTCTGATACTTGCAAGAAAAGGGGAGTGGAGATTAAATAACAGCAAAACTAATAAGGGGAATGGTTCTCTGAGTTTCAGTACTTTTCTTTATTCTGAAGAGAGGGAGAGATTTTGCTATGTTTGGCTCTCATCAAGTTCAGATCAGATCATCTGCAGCATTCAATATAACAGCAGATACATCAGGATCAGCTCCGAGGCCTCTCTGCAGCACAAACACAACACACACAAAGACAATCAGCAGAGACAGAGAGATTCTGGATGATTTTCTAATAGGGTTTATTCCTCTCTCCAGTCATTAGTCAAATGATGACAAATCCATTTGATCTCCGCTGTGTGATGTTATATGAACTTCACTGGGGAAACTCTCTCCTCTTCGACCAAAATGAGCCTGAAACCTGAACCCTCACATTCCCTTTTTGGCTTAATTGAAGCATTGAGAGGCAAATTAAACAATGGTCTGGTGTAATTAAATCTCAGCAATACCCTGTTGTGGTAGTTTCAGCCTTTAATGATGTTTTTGCCACGCTACTCTCTCCTGTTCCCCACCAATTAAAACCTGCTGAAGAGTGTAAAGGCAGCTGGATCGAGTTCGCCTTAATGCCGGTGTAGTGGTTTTCAATCCGTCCTCCGGTGGCACTGAAATTCAATAAATGGTATAATTGTCCTTCCTTAATGACAAGACGCAGGTGCAGAGTGATTTGTTTTTCTTGATTTGGCATGCAGGATAAGATTTATACAAGAAAAGAAGTTGCTTAATTGCTGGAGAAAATGCCTATAATGTTAAACTCATGTGTGGCAGCAGCATTTCCAGCTTTCCAGATTGTACATTTAGGTTAGTCTCACCTGAAAACTTGTAATCGGCGCGCTTGTCCAGATGTCTACACATAGTACAATTAGTACAATCTGTAGTTAGAACCTGTCTGTAGAACCTGTGTCTGTAGTTATAACCTGTGAGTGGAACATGTGTCTGTAGTTATAACCTGTGAGTTGAATGTGTGTCTGTAGTTATAACCTGTGAGTTGAATGTGTGTCTGTAGTTATAACCTGTAAGTGGAACCTGTGTCTTTGTCTGTAGTTATAACCTGTGAGTGGAACATGTGTCTGTAGTTATAACCTTCGAGTTGAATGTGTGTCTGTAGTTATAACCTGTGAGTGGAACCTGTGTCTTTGTCTGTAGTTATAACCTGTAAGTTGAATGTGTGTCTGTAGTTATAACCTGTGAGTGGAAACCTGTGTCTTTGTCTGTAGTTATAACCTGTGAGTGGAACCTGTGTCTTTGTCTGTCGTTATAACCCGTGAGTTGAATGTGTGTCTGTCGTTAGAACCTGTGAGTGGAACCTGTGTCTGTAATCCCGAGCCAGGCCAGTCATGATGGGAACTGAAAAATGTTTGATGCAAATCACTGTGTTTTTAGCATGTAAACTGAACTATGTACCTCACAGTGTACTGTATTTTTAACTCCAAACCCTGACTGTGAGAAAGGATGATGGAAAACTCTCAACAGGGTTGAATGTCAATATTTCAAGTAGTCAAATGTTGACATAATAAATACAAAGCTGCTTTTCTGTTGGAAAAAGGAGTGAGGAAAATCACAGGTAGAATGGCAGATGGATACTGAATTAGACTGGGTAAGGGGGTATGTTACTGAGAGAATCTTTTTGAAAGCTGTTTCAAAGTTTTTACACTGAGGATCTCCTGGCCATTGCAGGCTCAGACTGTATGGCTATTTAGCTTGTGCTGTGAGGAATAGATGAAATTAGAAGCTAGCAATAACTACAAGAAGCTGGAGTTGCTTCCCAGGCTAAACCAGCAGGTGCTAACAGTTAGCTGCTAGGGCTGGGTCCTGCTGAGTGGGTGCTAGCCAAAATCCGCTTGGAGCGAACCAGAAAGCGGCAGCAGCCAGTGGTGTTCTGACTGACTACTGACAACAGTGGTTGTTCTAAGGTGCTAAATATCAGCCACCATCCTTCAGACCAAGTTAGCTAGTGGTAGCCAGGTGCTGACCTGAACACCTTGGCTACCGTCACCTACTTGTTCACTTGGCCTTGCCTATTCTATTCTATTCTATTCTATTCTATTCTATTCTATTCTATTCTATTCTATTCTATTCTATTCTATTCTAT
>JBAFTC010000024.1:25247370-25259090 GCA_037177435.1 Melanotaenia nigrans | reverse complement strand
ACCAGGAAGAAAAACCTCCATCAAGACCAGAACCAGGAAGAAAAACCTCCATCAAGACCAGAACCAGGAAGAAAAACCTCCATCAAGACCAGAACCAGGAAGAAAAACTATCAGAACCAGAGGTGGCCAGCACCATGCCAGCCACCCCTCCAGCTCTGTCCCTGATCTTCACAAAGCTGAGTAATATTTTTATTAAACATATGCAGAATTTGACTAAGTCTGGGTTCATTCTAAGAATCTCTGGTGGATCTGTTGGCTCTTACGTTTCAGGCAGGTTGATAATGACTAAATCTTCAGTCTTTAAAAGAAATCAGATGTACGATGTTCAAGCAGTGGTATGCAGGGAACCTTCACCAGGTCTGATGCCTGATATTTCATAAATTTGGATTTAGATTCTGAAAATCTTCATAAAGCCTTTCACTGTCGGTTTGTGGGGGTGCCTGCTGCTGTTTGTTAACCTGTCACTGAAGATGGGTTAGATCAAGCCTTATCAGCATTCTCACTCTGACAGTTGCACACTCATTGTCTCGCTTCACACCACTCACACACAGTTAACACGCGTATTTACATGCGCACAATCCAGTTGTTGGACTCCCACACAGAGAAAGTATGTGGGCCAACAAAAGCAAATTATATCCAGTGGGTTTGGCCTTGATGACTGTTTCAATCAAACAGAAAAGAAGTAATTTTATATCCTGGCTTGTTATAGTTGTGACAGGTGAAATGCTGAGTGGGGCCGGCTGGGAGTTAAAAAGCTCGGTGACTGGTACATTTCAGTTCAAAGAGCTTTTCCACAACATTATCTCATATGTCCAACTTTCTAAATTCACTGAAAGACTGCAGAAATTATCCCAAGAAGATATTTTGTTATGGCAACATTATGAGATGAATGATGTGTTATTTTTGATCAGCCACTGACAACCACACAGTCAGAGGTATGCTGTAGGGACAGTACAGGGATTTTCCCTGGTTTGCTGCTGGGTAGGTATAAAGGTTACAGTATAAGAACTTCTACCAACAAAAGTCAAATATAGGCCATGAACTGCTGCACTAACTACAAATGATATTTCACACTCAGGAGTTTTCAAGATGCTTGGCTTGATTTAAGGTGTGATGGGCACTTGTAGAAAAGATTTGTTTTTATTAAATATTAGACATTAACAATACATATGAACAAATAATTGTCACCCTGACTGAGAATGAAAAATTAAGTCGTTTTTAAAAAGGACAGTCTTTCAAATGAATTTCCTATTTGTGTGTACCTGTGGTATCACACACAAACATAGACACACACACACACACACACACTGAGCATCCATGTTGACGAATGTTTTGATAAATGCGACCTCTGTGTGCGACCACGGCAATGTGGAGTTCACCTGCAACAACGAGCAGGAGAAGCAGAAACAATCACCTCACATTCACTTTCACCGTTTTACTGCTGCTGGGAGCTGCTGACTGGAGGAAATGTGCAGGAGTAACATCGGTGAAGGTGGAGGCACCCTTTCACCAAAACATGTTTAAATAGTGAATCACCAGTTGCAGCTGGTTAGTTAAAGGTTAAAATGAACAAAGTGAAAACTGCTTAAAGCCATGAAATAAGTCATTTTCTATAGGACCTTATCTTGGAATAGAATATTTAATTGTAATTAAATAGGTTATATTAGCACCATTTAAGGTGGTGTTTGGTTAGCTTTTCTACATTGACTGAGCTAAATGCTAATTACACAGCCTTTGATTTCAGAATAAAAAAAAGTTTTATCCAAGCCATTGGTTCCCTTGTGTAGGTCATTATTTTATGAACTGGTTTATATGAACACAGTAATTATAAACTGGATTAATGTGAATCAAATGATGGGTCTGATTAACTGGATTAAAACTGAAGTAAAATGAATTGGACTTAATTGGACTGTCTGTAAAAGTGACTTGAAATGACTTTGTAGAAAATTCGTGCTATTCAAATTGAATTGAATTGAATTGAATTGAATTGAATTGAATTGAATTGAATTGAATTGAATTGAATTGAATTGAATTGAATCGAATCGAATCGAATCAACTTGAGGTTACAGGGATGTGTCCTGCAGGTTTTAGATGTTTTCTGCTCCAACAGACATGATTCACATCAAACAGATTCAACAGTTTGTTGTTGAGTTTTGCACAATGACCCATTTCTTTAAATCAGGTGTGTTGCAACAGGGAAACATCTAAAACCTGCGGGACAGGGGCCCTCGAGGACTGGAGTTGCCCATCCCTGGTTCAAAGGTCAAAAAGTTCTGTATGTGAACTGTTTAATTCCCTCCATTTGTCCAGCTGGTTGAAAACTGATGCTGCAGACTTCCTTTGTACAGGTTATATGATGCTGTTAAAATAACAACTTTTAACATTTAAATTGTAAAAACTCCTTGACAAGTTCAAAGTGAAGACACATTTTAGATGAGAGATGAAATGTCTTCAAAAACAAAGAAAAAGAAGTCCAGTTGTCTTTCCCTGTTGCAAGACACCTGATTCAAATGAACGAGTTGCTGAGCAGAACTTTATAAGCTGTTGGATCCATTTGATTTGAAGCTGGTGTTTTGGAGAAGGAAACATCTAAACCTGCAGGACAGCAGCTCTGGAGGACTGGACTTGCCTGCTCCTGGTCTACACCAACAATCAGGTTAAAGCCGCATTGGTTATTGTCTCTGCTGAAAAATGTTTAGCACAATTATGGCCGGCATCTACAGCTTGGTTCGGCCCATATTTGGCCCTGACTCACGGTATTGACTTCATGTGAGTGTGGCTGCCAAAGCTCAGCTGCATGACCACCACAGGTGACCCACAAAGAAATTTCTATAACCTATGCCCAGGTCAGCCACTCATATGTGGGCCACATCAGGCCCACACAACACTTTCCACTGCCATAACTTAGGCATCAGTGGCAAGCGTAGCCCTGATTAGGCCTAAACGTGTCTACGATCTAGGTAGCATGAAAAGATATTTCGTCTTTCATATGTTCATGACAAGTGTTATAGCACCGCTCGTATAGCAACCAGGAGAACAGTATGGCAAAAAGGGTACTGGAGATTATTGAGATCGGAGATCATTGTAGTTCATCTTTTCAAACCTCTGAAGATCTGAGCTGCTGATTCTGGGGCGGGGGTCTGTCTGCCTGGTCTGTGTGCAGAACTGGAAAGAGATTTCTGTCCTTCTCCTTCTATCAATCACCAAGGTGGCCCGGGCTGTGAAATCAGTGCCACCTTGCCCCCCCTCTAGCACCACCCCTGCATGGAGGACTAGCCATGTCAGACTCTACCGAAAAGACAGAACAACCCAGAGCTGTACATCAATATAGTTTGTATACTGTTTGCCTCAAAAGATACATGAAAGATGATCAAAACTGATTCTTTTACAGTCTTTGCCTTTAAATTTTATCATCAATATTAAAATCACGATGTTTGCATCACGAAACAGATGCATAAGTTTAGATTTCCACAAATGAAGACAGCGTGTCACGTTCACTATCCTCAGACATGATGTCTCAGCTAAATAAAGGAAGAGGATGCCTCTTTGGGGATCCAATCTGTTTTGGGATCTAATGTCAAATATCTGACTAATTTTATCAATAATGTTCAGATCAGTGAACTTGTTCAACTTTACAAATCCACCCACCACTCCATAGAGTCAGAATGTTCTTCCACATCCAGAATTTTGTCGTCACCAGTGTACAGTTGACTTTTGAGAAGTGGGGTAACCTCAAGTCACTGAGAGGCCTAAATTTAGATCTTTTAGAAGACACTGGTGACTGATTGATGTGACTGTGCAACACACACAAACACACAAGCAGCTAAATGGAACGAATATTCCACCTGAGGTACCCAATATTTTCTGTTTTCTGTCTATCAACTTTCTCCACCCACGGAGGGACTTTACACTGTCAGAGTGCTGGGGGAGGAACACTTCCTAAAGATTCCACAGGAGGGCACGCATTGGTTTTTCTTTTTTCTTTGCTACGACAGATACATAAACTCAGTTTGATCACATTGATTCCCATTATTTGCCACATCCGCGTATAAAAATAGTCACTGAATCACCATTTGACATAACAGGCAGGAACTATATAAATCTGAAAGAAGTGACGCTATTTCTGCGCCACTTTCCTTCGTTTTGTGTTTATTTCACACGCTTCACCAACCCTGCCTCTAAAAATAATCATGTCTTTTTCCTAAGACCTAAAAATATCTCTGTGTAACTATAGTTAACTCCTCGGTGAACTAAATCTAGTCTTTCCTAGAGCATAGTCAAATCAGGCCGTCAAAAGTTTCCGCGCTCACGCAGCCTCTCGCACCCAGAGAAGTAAATTCCACCATCTGTCCGTCTCATTTGACTGTGGTTATATTTCTCTCTTTCTCTCTCTCAGCTCGGTAAAACTCGTCACTTTCCGACTGATATTCCGGAACAGACCTAAATATGGAGCTCAGGGGGTGTTCCCTTTGGACCGGATTCAACCTTTTATGGGTTCAGAAGATCAACCGGAATTCCTCCTTCAGGTAACACAGAAAGACCGGATCACAGATACTTGACAAATTCTAACAAAATATACAAATCAGTGGTTAAATTATTCAAATGGAAAGTTTTAGATGTTTATCATCATTACTATGTTTGTTACTGGTGTAAGTTTTTAGATCAAACTGGAGCAGTTGTCCGTGAGTGGAAAAAAGTCCTCTTATCTGTCACGGAGCAGCGCGCTCTCCATTAACAAGTGATTCCCTTTGAAATCGTCACGGAGCCTCTCAGCCAATCAGCATCCACAGCGCTCTTTGCTCTCATCGCCCCTCCCACTCCGTATTTGGACAATGACGTAGCGCTCGTATTCAAAAGGATCCCCATATATACATACTGGAGTCAGGGCTCCCGCTCCCGTTACTTTACAAGTGTGTCAGCGGAGCGCGTGAAAGCGCGGCAGAAAACACGGAGCGTGTCCTGTCACAGAGACATGCAGTGACTCCAGCCTGCCTGCCTGCCTAGTTCAAAAAGGTTCTTTTCTTTTCTTTTTGGGGAAAACAAACAGAAAGTGACCTCAGAAAGTCCCTCCGTGTTCTCTGCACCATGACGGCTAAAACTCTGGAGAAGGTGCCGGTGAATCTGGGGGGGTTTGTGCACCCCGCAGCAGAGAGCGTGTACTCCGTGGATGATATCACCAGCAGCCTGCCGACCTCTGTGGCGATCTTCCCTAACAGCGATTTAGGAGCGCATTACGAGCAGATGACAGCAGGTAAGAAGGAGATGGAAGTTCTACTGATTCATCACACAAACTGAAAGTTATTTTACAAACTTCAGTATGAAACAACAACATGTCACTGGCCGCTCTGCTCTGAAAACTTCTCTAAATGTTAGTAAGACCTGAACACGCAGAGTCCGCACGTAAAGACATCATCTCTCTCTCTCTCTCTCTCTCTCTCTCTCTCTCTCTCTCTCTCTCTGTGTGTGTGTGTGTGTGTGTGTGTGTGTGTGTGTGTGTGTTTTTGTGTGTGAGAGAGAGTGTGTGTGTCTCGCTTTCTCGCTGAAAGCTCGCGCGCACAGGTGAATAAATCGTGTGTGATTTTTCTCTGCAGATGGTCTGATGGGCGCTGACATGAGCGTGGATAAACGCTCCGTGGACCTCTCCTCGTACTCCAGCGGCTTCTCTCAGCCCTCCTCCCACCGGAACCAGACCTTCACCTACATGGGAAAGTTTTCCATAGACTCCCAGTATCCAGGTAACTGGAACCCCGAGGGAGTGATCAACATCGTTTCAGGCATCTTCAACGTGGCCCAGCCGCCGCCGCCTCCTCCTCCTCCCTCCTCCTCAGCCTCCTCCTCTCCAGCATCATCAGGATCTCCAAATCATTTCTCCAACGGAAATTTGAGTTGCACCATGGCGGCTCAAAGCCAAGCCGACATGGATCACCACCACCATCTCTACTCCCCCCCTCCTCCTTACTCTTCATCTGGTTGCGGGGAGGTGTACCAGGACCCCTCGGCGTTTTTGTCCACCTCCACCTGCCCCATAGCCTCCTACCCTCCACCCTCCTACTCTTCACCCAAGCAGCCCGGCAGCTCGGACGCGCCGGGGCTTTTCCCCATCATTCCAGACTACTCGGGCTTCTTCCAGCCGGCCTGTCAGCGGGACATGCACACAGCAGGTATCCAGGATCGGAAACCGTTCGTTCCGTGTCCACTTGATACGTTCCGTGTCCCTCCACCCCTGACCCCTCTGAACACTATCAGGAACTTCACGTTGGGGGGTCCAGGTGGTGGTGGATCAGAGGTTTGCCCACCCCGGCTCCCCTCTGCCTACAGCCCACAGAACTTACCACTCAGGCCGATCCTGCGGCCCAGAAAGTATCCGAACAGACCCAGCAAAACACCTGTCCACGAGCGGCCGTACCCGTGTCCAGCGGAGGGCTGCGACCGGCGGTTCTCCCGCTCCGACGAACTGACCCGACACATCCGAATTCACACCGGACACAAGCCCTTCCAGTGTCGGATCTGCATGCGCAACTTCAGCCGCAGCGACCACCTCACCACGCACATCCGTACGCACACGGGAGAGAAGCCGTTCGCCTGCGACTACTGCGGCCGCAAGTTCGCGCGGAGCGACGAGCGGAAGAGACACACGAAAATCCACCTGAGGCAGAAGGAGAGGAAGTCCTCCACGGTCTCCTCCTCCTCCTCCTCCGCCAGCTCCGCGCTGGAGCGTCCAGCGGGCGGCATCAACGCAGCCAGCGGGATCTGCTCGTAGGTGTTCCGGGAAAACTGACCCACACTATACTCTGAAAACATAAAAACTCAGATTATCGCTCTGAACTGATCACAGCAGCGGGAATACACCAGAACGTCTGCGCATTCGTGCGTAATTACGCATACCGATCCATTCCTGCTGCGGAACTCACGGACACACAGACATGAACGCACTTTTCCTGCAGATAAAAAAAAATATCCTCAAAGGGCGTTTGTAAAATAAAAATCCCCAACACTGAGAGCGCAGCCTGCTCATGTACATGTTTAATAACCGCAATAACGCTTAGGGGAAAAAGACATTTAAGTTATTATAATTGAGAATAATTTGACTTTAATGTGTGTGTTGCTGAGTGTTTCCCCTCCAGTGCCTTGCTGTGTGTTCTTTGTACACTGAACGTTTCTAATGCAATGGAAATCTTTAACAGAAAACCCAGAACATATTTCTATTTTTCTACATATTTGGTGTCGTGTTGGTGTAAATATTCAGATGTAAATATGTTGACATGAAACTGACCCGATGTGTTGTTGTTGTGATGTGTGTTTTAAAACTTATTAAATGTAAGATGATCACAAATTCAGCTGTATGCTTCATTTAACAGGAATAACTTTCTGACAATCTCACTGAAACACTTGTTGATATTGGAAATTTGATTTGGGTAAATCCCACGACGCGTCACAGATGGCCGCTCTGACTCACAGTCTCCTTTCTTTCTAACCTCACTTTTTTATTCCAGGCTTCTATCAGACAGCGACCAGAAGTCTAAATCAACCTCAGATTTTTGTTTGCGTCGTAACAGAACGAGCGCGCGCTTTGGACCAGGAAATGAAGGTTTATCAATAAATGAATATTCTAAAAACACAAGTTCAGCTGCTCTGAAAAACAAGCGATCACAGAGCGGAAACATTTGGTGGTCCGGGATTATTTGATTTCATTTTCTGTGAGATCGTATTATAAATAAACTCTGTAAATTCAGGTATTTTTAAAATTAAACTAATGACTTAAAGTCAAAGTTGTAAAAATTGCCACGTTTATGTTTAATTGTTCGTTCTCTTTTAACTGTTTGACTATATCTACATTTAGGTAATAATAATAATAATAATAATAATAATAATAATAATAATAATAATAATAATAATAATTTTATCCCGTATATAAAGAACTTATTTAAGTTCCGTTGGGAGTCACCGGGATGTGATTATTATTTCTGGTTGTTTCAGTCTCTAAATCCTGGAGATGAAGTGAATCATGTCAACATTGCCTAACATTGGATTTAATAGAACTTATTAGGATATAACTTGATTTTATCAACTCTCATATTAAAGTCATATACTCTAAGACGATGATGTAAAAATTGTGATGTTATGAGTTTATGGTCTGTCTACTTCTATTTAAAGATTAAACGTTTAGTTTAATAATAGTGTGGATTATCCAGCTTTTATTTGCTTGATCAGTATTCCACTGCACCAAAAGTTGGTTTAAATACGAAATTAACTCCAGTGTCTTGTTTATTTTCCAAAACATGTCTGAGTTTTTTGTGTTTACTTTTTATTTGTTCTTCTCTTTTCTGTTTTATTTTATTTATGGAGTTTTTTAGGAGGAATAAAATATCGAAACATTATCTCATGTCTCCTTGATGATCTCCAGCTTCAGTTTAACCAGTTCTCAGGAAAACATGTTCTGGTCTCTTCATATCAGCAATAATCCCCCTTTCACCAGAGTTTCAGTGTCTACATGTTTTAGACATAAAATGCAGTTTAGCTTTTGATGATGATGAAGGATTTATAATGAATGTTAGTTGGACTGCTCTCCAGTTCCTGCTCATCCCCGTTTGAAGCCAGTCATCCAGGCAGCTGCTGCAGCGTAACAAGACGTGAGTTTAGCTAAAACCACGTCCTCGCAGACTCGAGCTCAGGTTTCTTCCGCAGCCTCAGATTCTTTCAATTCCTTTAACTTCTACAAAATCACATCGGCCCAAATAACTCAGCTTTATAAAAACAATTCTGTAGCAAGTTTACATTAATTTTATTATTATTATTAAGACAAACTTTACGGTAAAAAAAAAAAAAAAAAAATCAATAATTTGATGAAAAACACCTTTTTGCTAAAAATCAAATTTTCCCCTTTAAACAGAAAATCTGAAGAGAAACAATATGAGTTTCTAAAGCAGCAGAAAATCATGTTGATTCAAGATTAATCCAGTTTGTTCACCTGTGGTAAACTGGACACACTGGATACACTGGACACACTGGTCATGGTGATGAAGAATAAAATAAATACACACATTTTTGTTGCTGAACAGGTGCTTGGCAGTGATTGGATGAAGATGAGGAGGCCTGAACAGACCCAGATCATTCGGTTCTGGTCCTGACCTGCTGAAGTGGTCACTGGGTGGTTTGGATGCTGCTGTCTTCAGGTCCGACTAGGCGTTCTTGTGTTTCAGCTGCAGACTCAGGACCACGTTGGCCCCTATGGCCTATTGCTTCGACCAAGGTGTGTGGTGGTTTACTAGAACATTTTCCTGCATTGGGCAGTGGTGGAGCAGGTTTAATTTTTATTCTAAAGTCAGATGTGTCACACCACCAAACTAGATTCTCAGAATCTATCAGGTCATCAAGAGGAACAAGCAATAATCAGTCAGTTCTGTTCATCATCAGCACACAGCAGCAAATAACTTAGCTCTGGAACTTTATAGAAACATGATGGAAAAATGGAAAAATGAAACAAAACCATTAAAAAATCTAATTGTTTAGTAAGATTCATAGATTCATACATGCTGAAGAAAAGGAAGGATGCTGTTTGCAGCAGATTTAATGTGTTAATGTAGATGTCATAACCAGAGAGAGGTTTTGCCCCTGCATGGTTTACTTGCTGCAGCCTGGTGCAGCCTGGTGCAGCCTGGTGCAGCCTGGTGCAGCCTGGTGAAGCTTGGTGCAGCTTGGTGCCGCTTGATGCCGCTTGGTGCAGCTTGTTGGCACTTGGTGCAGCTTGGTGCAGCTTGTTGGCGCTTGTGGCACTTGGTGCAGCTTGGTGCAGCTTGGTGCAGCTTGGTGAAGCTTATAGCAGCTTGTTGGCACTTGGTGTAGCTTGTTGGCACTTGGTGGCACTTGGTGAAGCTTGATGCCGCTTGGTGAAGCTTGGTGAAGTGTGGTGCAGCTTGGTGCAGCTTGTTGGCACTTGGTGTAGCTTGGTGAAGCTTGGTGCAGCTTGGTGAACCTTGGTGCAGCTTGGTGAACCTTGGTGCAGCTTGGTGCAGCTTGGTGTAGCTTGGTGAAGCTTGTTGGCACTTGGTGAAGCTTGGTGCAGCTTGGTGAAGCTTGTTGGCACTTGGTGCAGCTTGGTGCAGCTTGTTGGCACTTAGTGTAGCTTGGTGCAGCTTGTTGGCACTTGGTGCAGTTTGGTGCAGCTTGTTGGCACTTAGTGTAGCTTGGTGAAGCTTGTTGGCACTTGGTACAGCTTGGTGCAGCTTGGTGAAGCTTGGTGAAGCTTGGTGCAGCTTGGTGCAGCTTGGTGCAGCTTGATGCAGCTTGATGCAGCTCGGTGCAGCTTGTTGGCACTTGGTGCAGCTTGGTGAAGCTTGGTGCAGCTTGATGCCGCTTGGTGCAGCTTGATGCCGCTTGATGCCGCTTGGTGCAGCTTGTTGGCGCTTGGTGCAGCTTAGTGAAGCTTGGTGCAGCTTGGTGAAGCTTGGTGCAGCTTGATGCAGCTTGGTGCAGCTTGGTGAAGCTTGGTGCAGCTTGGTGAAGCTTGGTGCAGCTTGGTGAAGCTTAGTGAAGCTTGGTGCAGCTTGATGCAGCTTGGTGCAGCTTGGTGAAGCTTGGTGCAGCTTGTTGGCGCTTGGTGGCGTTCCAATCTGGGAGCAACACCTCATCCTGATGATGTTTGATTGTGATGAAAAAGTAGCATGTTTTTTTAAAGTTCTGGATTAAAGGAAGTTCTAAATATGTAAGGACCTACAGCAACATCTGCACTGTTGTGTCCCATCTCTTCCTCTTCATCAGCAGTTCTTCACCTTCCTGAAACCTCCCATGGGGCATATGTGATCTTACGTTACACTGTAAACAAAATAAATACCTAAAACAGCACAAACCTCAACTAGATTAAACAAAAATAGAACTTCTTGATTTCTATTTTTATCTTTTGATCAATAATATCTGCTGACAGTGGTTTGCTGAAAATCTTAGAAAATAGTTTTTTTATTCTTACACCACCTAATTTTTATTTATTTTTTAATATATACTTTTTTGATAAGCCTGTCTTAGTTTGCTTCATTCAGGTTTCCAACTCCTTTATCAGTCTGGAGAGTCATATCAGGTTTATATTTCATTTTAATCTGTTTTCCTTCTTCTTGACATAATTTAAAATATCCATTCCTGTCTTAAATGTGTTTGTACAACAAATAATCCATGAAGCGGGTCTGGCTGGAGCTCCCCTCTGGTGTCTTCTCGGTGGGTGTGTGGTCATCCCTGCATGGATGGACGGACGGACGGAATGGACGGGCAGACGATGGACGGATGGATCAGACAGCTGTGTACCAGGATAGAATGGAAATTACATTTACAGCCATGTTAACAGTACAGCCATTGTCCGGCAGAGCCGAAGACTCTGATGGAGGTTTTCCTTCCTGGTTCTGGTCCTGATGGAGGTTTTCCTTCCTGGCTTTGGTTCATATGGAAGTTTTGCTTCCTGGTTTTGGTCCTGATGGAGGTTTTCCTTCCTGGTTTTGGTTCTGATGGAAGTTTTGCTTCCTGGTTCTGGTCCGGATGGAGGTTTTCCTTCCTGGTTTTGGTTCTGATGGAGGTTTCCCTTCCTGGCTTTGGTTCTGATGGAGGTTTTCCTTCCTGGCTTTGGTTCTGATGGAGGTTTTGCTTCCTGGTTCTGGTCCGGATGGAGGTTTTCCTTCCTGGTTTTGGTTCTGATGGAAGTTTTGCTTCCTGGTTCTGGTCCGGATGGAGGTTTTCCT
>JBAFTC010000024.1:25171597-25183775 GCA_037177435.1 Melanotaenia nigrans | reverse complement strand
GCTGTAGCTGGAGTCAGTTCATTGACTTATATGTAATTTTTGTACTAGTAAAAAATGACCAAATTCAACATTCACACCACAGGGACTTATTCTCTCCCACAGAGGATAGAGTTTTCTGAACTGACTGAAACCACTTCTCTGTAGTCAAATTTTTCTGTTTTTTTTTTTTTTTTTTGCTCATCCACATCAAGATGTAAGACATAAATTTTTAACATTAAAGCATGCAAACCTCTTTTACGATGTCTCAGATATCCTTCTGTAAAGAAACATAATATAACACATAACACTTTATAATGTAATACAATTAATACCTGCAGTACCATCTGGAGTATTGACTGCTGCTGATCTGCATTGTAAGAAGGAAGAAAAATTAACTGCATGATGATCACTGACTACATGGTAGCTGCTTCACAAGTTTACTATTGTACTTATTTAAATACTTGATTAAGAAGAAGTATAAACTTTTTAATTTGTTTATCACAGTAAATTTATTGCAAATTTAACACTAAACCCTTAATGAGATTATTCTACAGTAAACAAGGAAAGTTCTATACATAACACGACGTCTATCTATCTAAAGTCTCATCTTTTTAATAAGCAAATTGGGACAAACTTTACATCATTTACATTGTTACTCTGACCATGCAACAGTTATTTTTATATGTAAAAAAGCAACATTTTAATGCGCCTCAGTACAAACATATGTGAAAATAAATGTATCTGTAAACTAAAAGAACAAAAAATTTTTTAAAGATTTTTTTTCCATTATGTTTTTTTGTGATGTTTGATTGTTGCACTTTGTGACCAGGAGCCACCTTTTCTGCAGGTTAGTGTTTATGATTGTGTGACAGCACCATCTTATGGTGTAAGCAGGCAACAAACGTCACCTCTGAAAACACATAATGCACCAAGAAAATAGTTAGCAAAGAAAGCAGTTAAAGCACTAACAAATTACTGATCAGAGATCTGAAACTCTGACTCACTCGCTTTTACATACTTGCAGCTTTACTACAAAACTTGCTATTTTCTAAAGACACAATGGTGGTTAAAGACACTTATAGCTGAGTTCTGTCCTGATCATTGGGGGGTATCTCTACACCTGGATAAACCAGAAAGCCAGAAAATGTGGTGTACCTCCCCTGATTGCTATAAACAGCATAACGCTCATCCTGCTGACTGTACAGCCATACTGTGTCTCCCCTGCGGAGCAACAGCAGCAAGCTCTGACTCTGCATCTCCCGTCTCTTTGATGTATCCTCATCGAACACCATCGCCTGCACCTCTCCGTTCCCGGTCATCAGCTTCACAGAAACAGCCTTGCGAGGGTGTTTTCCTACAGTGAAGGCAAAGAAGTATGCCCCAGGGAACTGGCATGTGAACAGGCCAGTGGTTTTGTTGAAATGGCCCCCGATGTTGACAAATTCCACATCAAAGGTCAGTGGCGGCTTGTCCTGATTCCTGCTACTCTGACCGATGAGTGTGGATGTTCGTGCCACTGAGAAGGCCGACTGTGGCTGCTCCATCACTCGACCTTTGGCCATGAGGTCAGCATGAGGTGGGCAGCTGGAGTAGGACAGCTCCGGTAGGGAGAGGTGGTTGCTGATGTAGCTGGCTGGCTGGATGTCAGGATAAACGAGGTAACCAGAGAAAGTGATGTAAGGGCCAGCATTACTGTACAAGGCAAACTGAGGATTCTGCTGTAAAAGCAGCCACACTGTGTCCATTTCCTTCAAACTGACCATTACACTTTGGCTTTGAACTTTCCTCCCTGTCTTACGGTAGTCGTCATAAGCTATGGCCTGCACCTCTTCCCCATTCTTCACCAGTATGACAGAGAGAAGTTTTTTTGGAAATTTTCCCACAGAGAAGGAGAAATAGTAAGCCCCTGGGATGCGGCAGCGGAAGTGACCGCTGTCTGGGCTAAAGTCCCCTCCGATGTTGACCATGAGCTTGTTGAAAGTCACTGCTTTCTGCTTGCCTCCCACCACACTGTTGGTTCGTGTGGCAGAGAAAGCAGAGCGGAGACCTGTTGTCACAGGAGAGACGTGAAGGGGTGAAGCTATTCCAGAGAGGATTATGATCACTAAACACACCAGGTAGCTCTGGGGAGCTAAAAATGAGAGAGAGAGACAGAAAGAAAAAACGTGAAATTACCTTTGAGAAAAAAATTAATAAAAGGGCTGAGTGAATGAGACACTTGAGATGTCCTGAAATGAGGGTCAGAGAGGTCATGCATTTTGCGAATGTATTATTCCCTCCCACATCAGTATTTTTCCAGCTTACAAATGATCATGTTAAATCTGATCACTGGATGAGCTCAAAGTGTAAAAACTGAGATCTTGGTGTAATAAGCTGTAAACAGAATATGTAACAGTCAAAGAGAACCAGGCAGGCTGCTTCCCCTTTTTACAGTAGTAATCCACTACTTGTATGGTTTTATATTTAACACACAAACACGAGGAAACCATCATGTTGTCTAAATATCTCAGATAGGAAATGTTGGACAACAGATTTAATAGGAAAAAGTCTGCAACAAAAAGTTTTCTTTCATTAATCTAAACCTGTAAAAG
This sequence comes from Melanotaenia nigrans, assembly GCA_037177435.1. Lineage (NCBI taxonomy): Eukaryota > Metazoa > Chordata > Actinopteri > Atheriniformes > Melanotaeniidae > Melanotaenia > Melanotaenia nigrans. The sequence goes on along the minus strand of JBAFTC010000024.1, from coordinate 25,181,205 downwards.
TTAGTATCAAAATCACCTATAAGCTGAGATGTTATGAAACACATACAATAATGGAAGTTCATTAGACTGAGCTTATCACATACAGTAATTCCTCTATATGAAATACAAGTTGATAAGGAAGTCTGGCTACACTGTGTTGACATAAAACCATGCAGTCAGTGTGAGCAGCAGCCCCTGTAATGTGGCTGATGTGTCTGTTCTCCCTGTGCACTGACAGCAGGGACTACATTAGGTGCTGGTTCATCTGTTCCTCTGTGTGTTGAACAATGGAAAATTTCAGAGGGGTTGCAGAGGTGGGGTAGGACAGGACAGAGCGCCAAAAGACATTGAAAAATATCAACGAGTCATTGTTTGAAGTGTGGCTAAATGAACAGAATTCAGTCAGTCATTTTTTTCTGTGGAAATTTGAGCTTTTAAAAAAATATTTTCCTGACATTTTTGTTTGCATTTACTTTGTCATATAAGAGCAGCACGAGCAGAAATCACTATTAATTTATCAAAATCACTCTCAAGCTCTCAAAAAATTCACAAAGCTTGTTTACATGTGGAAAACATGAAAAATTAAAGGTTAGAATTGCATGAAAATCTTCCATTACCTTGAATAAATGAGTGGAAACCTTAGACCGGTACAGTAAAACCTACAGACACAAGTAATTGCAGGCTCATGTTTTAAACCTGCTGGTTTCCCTTGTGATGTGGTTATTTTACAAGAGCCTAATAACAGATATTCAACCTTCAGCTGTGCTAGAAAAGTTGAGGCCAAGAGCAGAAAAAAGTCTTAACAGGAGTCAGATACTCTTTCTCTAAGGTTGAAATCCCATTTTACAAAGCCACATTTTCATACTTAAAATCAACTAAGAGTGACATGTTGAACTCTTAATAAGAAAAATTCATATATGTGTAATAGAAATGTCTAATAAAGTGAAATACAGTGATAACAGAATCTGTTTTTATAGCAAAATACAACAATCTTCTTCTAATCAAACACAAAAATGCTATTTTTTAATCCTGTTTACATATAATTTGCATCTAATACAAATAAATCAATTAATTAGAATTAACTGGACATAAAAAGATATGAATACCCACCTGTTGAACTTTTTCGGGGAAATAATTGCATGCTGGATTTATTCTTGGTCAGATCTCTGAGTCAGGTTCCTGTGCATTTGCAGCACTGCTAATGTAACAGGTCAGACACCCAAAGGAACAGCTTTTTTTTCATACAGAAATGTGAAGAGGAGGGGCTCCACTCACCTCCCCACCCCACGATCCCCTCTAAATTTCTATAGCTCCTATTCCGCCTCTAAAAAAGTGAATATACAGCTGCACCATGAAGCCTGATTGGCCTTCAGAGGTGTTTATTTTAACTTGTGCATTGTTTTGTCTGAAACAAGGAGGAAAGAGTGAAGCAAACTCCAACGACCTCTGAAAAATCTTTGCATAGCAGCCAATAAGTGCAGGTGGAAAAACATTAAAATAAATTAAAAAAAGAAACAAAAATGACAAAAAAAAAGTTTAAATATTAGTTGAAATGGTTTTATTGCAGCTGCTACAGTACAAAAAAAGCTTGCCTCTGGTGGCAATATAAAATTAGCAAATAAAGTAAAGAAATTTGTGTTTGGTGGATTTTTTTCTTTGTTATAACAATGTTCTTGACAATAAATCTTATACCACAGGAAAACCTGTTTATTTTCCTTTCAAATTTTGACACATTTGTGAGGACAATGCAATTTGTTGGATGAACAGCAGAGTTGAGTGTGTGGGTTACACGTATTGAAAACTTCTCAGATAGTTTAGCAATAGAGAGTAGAGGGTAGGTGTAGTAGGGCAGTGCGTCGCATGCTGGCTAGCCATTTTATGAGAACTAATTTTACGTAGTGAAATGTTTCTGCAATCCTACTTTGAAATTATTCTTCATACGGCTGAGCAAACCCTGTCATCTGCAGAAGTTTCTGCACAGATGTCGCTCAAAAGTGGGAGGATTAGAGGTAAAATCAAATATTAAAATACAATATCAAGATACGTTAAAACAGGTAGTTGTTTTATCTTTGTATTTTTGTGATTTTATTTTTGATCTGCAAACAATAAAACCAAAATCTAATCATTTTGAAAGTAATTTTCCTTTTTTAAAATTCCATTATAACAGTGAAAAGGAAAAATGCATCGCAGTTGGTGTTTATCAAACAAACGCTTTTTAAATACTCTCTGAACAGAAAATCCAATTATCAAAACATACACTGACCAAAAGTAATTCTATATATGTTTTGAAATAAAACCAAAACTTTATTTAGTCAATATTTTTTCTGCACATTTCAAATATATCAGGGGGGGATGTTTCTCTGCAATGAATTATTTATATAAATGCAAATGTTTTCATAGTTCAGTTTGTTCTCCGTTTGCTGCTCTGCATATGAGACTGTCTGTACAGAAGTTGATATAAATGGATTTGATTTAGATGTTTATTGTTTTCCTTGGCAAGTTTTAGTTTATCTCAGTGTTTCTTAATCCTGGTCATCGAGGACCACTGCCCTGCATGTTTTAGAGGTGTCCATCTTTAAAACACCTTACTCAAATGAATGGCTCATTAGCAGGCTTGCAAAGAACTTGACAAGCAGTTTAAGTTAATCTGAATCAGGTGTGGTGAAGCTGGACAGAACTACAACATGCAGGACAGTGGTCCCTAAGGACCAGGATTGAGAAACACTGGTTTACCTCTTTAGGGTGTCAAACTTCAGTCCTCAGGGACACAATCCTGCAGGTTTTTGTTGTTTCCATGCTCCAACACTCCTGATTCAAGCCAAACAGCTTCTTATCAATTTTGTCACAACGACCTATTAATCTCAGTCAGGTGTGTTAGAGCAGGGAAATAACAAAAACCTGCAGGATAGCGGACCAAGGACAGAAGTTTGACGTGCAACAGAACAATTGTCTCATGTACTCAATGCATAGGCCAAAATGTAGAATATTCTAGTGTTTAGAGGCTGCAGGTGTGTAGAACTGTAACACACTTAATACTAGTACCTGTGTGATAACTGCTTTAAAATGTGGGGAATAATAATAATAATAATAATAATAATAATAATAATAATAATAATAATAATAATAATAATAGTTGAGGTCAAAGGTGTGACATGCTTTTCAAAAGTGTGGGGGATGTGGGTTGGTCTGGGTGGCAGAGTGTGTGGGGGGTGGATTGCTGACAAATGTTAAGTGTAAACTGAATACAGCATGTAATGTTCTACATCAACAGTGAAAAAAACGTTGTCTGTTCGTTTCTATGCATTTAACATCTGATGACAGATGCAGTTATAATAAGCACCTCTCACCATGTTGGACCCTCTCACCTTGTAAAGCGTGGGTGTTGGACCCTCTCACCTTGTAAAGCGTGGGTGTTGGACCCTCTCACCGTGTAAAGCGTGGGTGTTGGACTTTTCTTTGTATTTTAATGATGCTCTGTAGTGGTTGAATATTAATTACCAGTTAGATGTTTCAGTCATCTCCCGCTGCGATGACTTCTGCTTTCTGTCGGGTTTCTCCTCCAGTGTGACTCCATCACTCCGGTGTGTGTGGACCTGGCGGACTGGGCTGCCACAGAGGCCGCCCTGCAGAACCTCGGCCCCATCGACCTGCTGGTGAATAACGCTGCTTGTGCCAAACTGCAGCCATTTTTGGAGGTCACCCCTGACCAGTTTGACCAGTAAGACTAATATGAGTCTTTTGTTCCAGCATAAGAAGCTGCACAACCAAACACATCAATAAAAGGGTTCACTGTTAGAGAACATTATTAATCCCTGTTCAGTTATTTTCTATCCCAGTGAATCTGGACCAGTTCCAAAAAGTAAAACCCCAGTCCCTGAAAAGTCAGGTCTCTGTGTAAAATGTAAATGAAAATCTAATTTCATCAACTGACATGTTGTTTATCTTCTGCTGGGAATATAATATGGCTTCATGAGAACTGGAAATCATTAAATTCTTCCTTCATTTACATTTTACACAGAGAACTGACTTTGCTGGAACTGAGGTTGTAAATGTTTTCCAAGTTTCTGTCTGACATTGTGACATATAAAATATTAAGGAGTCAGATTAAGTTAAAGTTAAATAAGACAGAAAATTAGTAGTTTAACATCATGCTGAAGTTTCAGATGTTAGTGTGCAGCTGCTGTTGGTGGATGGCGGCTGGTATCAGACCATGTTCCTGAGTTTGGTGAAAATGTTGCAGTGATGCAGTGTGTGTGAGCTCCTGATGTGAGGAAGCAGGAATAACATCATTCTAACCTGCTGTGTTCACGTTCTCCAGATTGTTCAGTGTCAACGTGAAAGCTGTGCTGCACGTCTCCCAGGTAAACCAGTCAGGACTGGACCACAACCTAGAGTCCAGAAACACAGATTTCTGTTGTTTCTGCCTGGAAATGAATCAAACTGTAGGGTCTGTGGAATTTAGATGCCAGTGGTGCTCTCCACCAGCTCTGTCTGGGTGTCATAGATCTGAACTGTATTAATCCTGAACAGGCATGCCACAGCATGGCATGAATGATTTCTTTTCTCCATTCATCAGTTATTATGATGAAGTCGGTGTGTAGAGCTGCATCTGTGGACAGAAACGACCTCCTGTACTATGATCTGTCGCAGTGGATCTGAAGAAGCCTCTAACTGAACACAATTGTTCACACCTGGTTTTTTAACACGTATTTCCATGAAAACAGGAAACAGCTGGAAAAATATAATGAAACATGTTCCAAGATTAATATAAATCTAGTATCTGAGTCGCTCCAGTTCTAAAGAGCTTGAAGTGAATGTTTTTATTCTTCATCCCAGTCTGAACCTTCCTTGAGACATTTTCTGTCTGTAACATAATTCCATAATTTCTCCTTGAAGGTTGGACTTGTTTTAGGACAGAATGACAAATGTCTTTAAAATTAATTTGAATAAAGTTACTAACTTTATTAGCAGTATGTTGATGGAACACAGAAAAAATCTCTGCTTTTTGTGTCCGTCATTAAATGGCTTCATTCAGAAAACTGACCGTATCCTCCCCAGTTACATACTTCTAACCTGGATCTCCTTCTTCTCTCTTACTTTTATAGAATATGGTCATTTTTCTGTCCAACCAGATGATCTGAGCTCTGTTCAGAACCGTTAAAAATAAGACTAGAAGGTGGTTTTTTAGACTTTTGTAAAGTTAGTATTAAAATCTACTTTATTGTGGACATTTGAATTGAAAGGATGTGATGGGATGAGAGTGTGTGAAGATGGCTGCTTCTCCAGTTACTGAAATGTATGTGTGTGTGTGTGTGTGTGTGGGCAGATTGTGGCTTGTGGTATGAAGGCCAGAGGATCAGGGGGCTCCATTGTCAACGTGTCCAGCCAGGCCTCCCAGTGTGCCCTCAGAGACCACGCCGTCTACTGTGAGTACCAGCGGGACCCCCAGCGTCGTGTCCACACTCAGACTCAAACTGAATGATGCTTCCAGTTTCTGTCTGTGTTTCTGTTCAGGTGCAACTAAAGGGGCCCTGGACATGCTGACTAAAGTGATGGCTCTGGAACTGGGACCCCACCAGGTAAAGCCCCTCAGCAGTCTCAACTGGAAATCCATTTTTCACTCGCAGCACAAAACATGAAACCCACATTTTAACAAATCTACCTTCATATCCCTGCAGCCAGGGGCGGGCTGGTAGGTCAGCCCGGTTTAGAGAGCCCTTTTATCTGATCGCACAAAGGATACAAGTGGAACCAAAGTTGTAACAAATACTTTTTTGGTAGTATAAAACATAACATATAGCATCTAAACATATGAGTGTTTAATTATATGAGCAAAACAAAACAAAAACAAAAAAAAAAGCAGCTTATCAAAACCAAATCTTCCGACTTCAGCTTCTACTGACTTCACCTGAGTTGTAGTGACCTACTGAGTCAGCCAGAGGTTGAGCAGCACACAGGTCTGTGCAGTATAGGAGGTAAGCCATTTTCTCTGATATCCATCTTTGGTTTGATGGATTCTCGTCCCTTTTCTTTCTCTTTCTTTCTTTCCTTCCTTCCTTCCTTCCTTCCTTTCTTCCTTCCTTCCTTCCTTCCTTCCTTCCTTTAACAGGAAAACAGTGAAATGACTGACTGGACGGCTGCTTTTTCAGTAGCAACCAGGACCAGCTCTGACTGGCCGTAGGCGTGACGTCCTTTTCGACGCTCCATAGCAGCCTTGGTTTGTTGGTCGGCAGCTGACTGAATGAACATTTGAAACTAGCGTGATCACGGCTTTCTTTTTATAATCAGGGTCGTCTATTTGGGCCGGTACAGTAGATCATTGACCCGGTCTGTGGGGCCTTGCTGCCTGTGGCTCTGAGGGCAGGCAGCTCTGGTTAACCGCGGCTTTCGGGGTAGAAAGTCAGGCCACCGGCTTGGAACTAACCAGCCATTTGGGAAACCTTCTGAACCTCCCTATCACCAGGGAGGTTCAGGAGGTTTCCCTCCCTGCCTGCAGCTACATGAACATCCATGAAACAATGGACACATCGGAGAAGACAGAACAGGAACTTGATGTCCTGCTGAAGACTGGTTTCCTGTTATCTGTGTCAGGAGACCAGCAGAAGGTCCTGAGAGTGTTCATGGTGATGTAAACCTGCAGGTTTTGGTTGATCCCTCACATCTCTAAGGGATCTCTGTTTCGGATCAGTCGCGTCTGATCATTTACATACGGTACTAACACAGTGAAGTATCTGACTCAGTAACACGTTGATTCTGTAGTAATCTCACACGTCTCAACGTCAAGGTCAAGCAGCGAGTAAATCACCTGATGTGGTTCGTTTTGGGAGGTTTTATAGGAAATCTACCATTTTTATCATTTGCATTTATATTTTAGTCTTGATGACTGATCAGTGTTTCTATACCACAAACCACAAGTTTCTCCTTCATCTTGGACTCATTCAACAGTGAACCCATCAGAGATGATGTGGAGTTCAGTACCTCACCAGACTGGGTCAGCTGGGATCAAACCTCAGAACCTCTCACTGGCTCCAGCTGTGGTAACATGAAGACAAATCATTTTCTGATGAGAACCATCAGAGAACCCAGTAGAACCTAAAACAGAGAAACCGTTTCCATGGTGATGACAGTACGACGGTCTGGGATCCATTAAAGCTGACTTTCTACTGTATGTAGTGTTCATGTTGATAATGTTCTGACATGTCCACATTGTGATCAGATCCGTGTGAACAGCGTGAACCCCACTGTGGTGATGACTGAGATGGGCCGACTGGGTTGGAGTGACCCGGAAAAAGCCAAGACCATGACAGCCCGCATCCCCCTGGGACGCTTCGCAGGTCAGACACAGCATGTGGTGTTTGCTTCTTCATCATCACACAGCTGCTCTCTCATCTTCAGAAATAAACATCAGACACTGAGAGCAGATAGATCCAATCACAGTCCAACTAGAACACCAGACCTGGTTAAAGCAGCCCTGAAGAGATGAACTCGCAATCTGACACATTAGGTGAAAGCTGGCGAGGAAAAGTGGAAAAAATGTCCAAGTCAGGATGCAACATGCTGCTTTAAAAGCTGCAGTTAAAGCAACACTACTGAACATGTTGAATTTTCTTAGTGAGGTGCCACCTAATGAAGGCTGCATGCTCTGATAGTTTCACATTTAACCTTCTGTTATAAAACCTCTGCGGTGCAGGATCCCCGGCCACCCAGACAAGGCTGATCCCCACGACAACCACCCTGCAGACCGAGCATGGATAGATAAAGGCGTTCATAAAAACAGTGTAGTTCAGCCATGGGACACATTAAAATTGGCTAGTGTGTTGATATCCAGTTGTTAGCATGTAACATGGAATCGTAAAACAAAATAATGCTGTAAAGTGACACTCTGGGATGGAAAAAAAACACTGTGAAGGGTTGTTTCTCAGCCTTGGGATGCAGCAGGACAACGACAGCTGCAGAAATGAACATAATGATGTAGCACGACATAATGCTGACCTTTAAATTCTGTTCCCAAGGCTGAAAAACCACAATTTTCAACCTTGTGTTTCAGCCCAGAACATCATGTTACAGCTGTGTTTCGCTTTATGGCGCCATGCCACATTCCAGCAAATGGGTATCAACACACTGGCAATTTTGATTGTACACCATGGCTGATACATCAAAGAAACACAAGAAGACATTATTGGAGGAATAGAGGAAAAGAAAGAGGGAAAGGGACAAAGCAAGAGATAAGAGTCAACATTGGACAGACTTTTACTGTCTAAGAAGATCTCAGAGAAGAGACGGGAGGAAGATGATGCTGGATTGGCCGTTGTTAGGGGAGATCTTGGAGAAGAGACGGGACGAAGACGTTGTTGGATTGGCTGTCGTTAGGGGAGATAGCATAAAAGAGAGGGGGCAAAGACGATGCTGGATTAACCGTTGTTATGGGGGACATTGAGAAGAGATGGGACAAATATGATGCTGGATTAGCCGTTGTTATGGGGGACAGTGAGAAAAGTTTACAAACTTTTATTTTAAATTACCATGGCAACAGATGTCGGAGATAGTTCATCAGAGGAATGGAACCAATAACTTCAACCCTATTTTTTAAACTTGATATTACAAAATTTCTTTGTTTTTATTTGCTGAGACAGACGGTATGTGTGGACAGCAGGGAAATTTTCAGCAATGTCTGACTGGAGTCAGGATGAGATGAACAGGAAGTGATGTTCGGGGTGTTTAACAGCTGATCTCTGTGTGTCTGCAGAGGTGGAAGACGTGGTCAACACGATTTTATTCCTGCTGAGTGATAAGAGTAAAATGACCAATGGAGTCATGCTGCCGGTGGACGGAGGCTTCCTGGCCTGCTGACCTTCATGAACCTGGTCTCAGCATCTCTTCCTGCTTAGAGGGAAAAGAAGAGCTTCCCATCTCATCATCTGACTACATCTTAAACACAGAGGTCAATCTGATTCACTGAATAAAGTCAATCTTTGCCCAGATCACCTGAATCACCTGCTTCCTGTTTATTTCTTCAGTGAACAGAGATGAGTAAACAACCCAGTACACACAGCTTCATTGAGATCACACCAAAATCAGAGGTTCTTTCAAATCAGAAAGTTGGAAACTGCAAGTTTAATTTAAACTGTCAGTAATTAAATAATCTAATGATTATTATCATTGCTTTGATTAGAGGTTTGACGACACTCAGGTCAGCTGTAGTAATGATGTTATTTAACCTTATTTACTCTTCCCTTCACACTTTATTAAAAGTTGGAAAACTACTAAACTCTGCAAGAATAAATAACTCACCCACTACAATAACTTCATCTGAACTCAATAGAAATAAAAATAATACTCCTCACTCATACACCCATGATCTACTTCATCAGCTCCACCTGTTCAACTTCCTATTAAGACAAATGTCTAACCAGCCAATCACATGGCAGCAACTCAACACTTCTAGTCACGTAGACGTGGTGAAGACAACATGCTGAAGTTCAAACTGAGCATCAGAATGAGGAAGAAAAGGGAGGTCTGCAGAAAAGCATCTCTGAAACACAACACGTCCAGCCTTGAAGCAGATGGTCTACAGCAGCAGAAGACACACCGGGTTCCTCCTGCCAGCTAAGAACAGGAAACTGAGGCTA
>JBAFTC010000024.1:25116870-25128989 GCA_037177435.1 Melanotaenia nigrans | reverse complement strand
GGCTCAAACCGGGACCTCAGTTCTAATTTCGTACCATAAACATGTAAATGTGAGCTGGTATGACAATAAAGTTCCTTAAATCCTTGAATCCTTGAATCCTTGAATAAGTCCTCCACATTTCACACAAAGTTTCTCAATATGGGTTTTTCAGGTCAGGTTATCTAGTATTCACTTTTATGCACAAAAAACAAGTATTTTTCCTCCAAAGCGTTTTGGATTGAAAATGTTCATCAGATTCCTTTCTCTTATCTAGATGGCTCCATCATCTGCAAATAAGAACAAACCAAACCTTTTCCCCACCCCATTAAATATACCAGAACATTAAATAAAATGGGGCTAATAACACTTCCTTGGGGGGTACCATTATCAGTACTTTGTATTGTCCGATTACTTAGAAAATTGTTGATCCAGTTAAACCTTCTTCCACGAACCCCAGCATCAAAAAGTGCAACTAACAGACCCTCCACAGCATATCATCGGCTTTTCCATGTCCAAGAATACCGGAGCGACCGCCTCTTTGTTGGCTGTAGCTTTTTTAAATCGACATCCAACCTTTAGACAGCCTCCATAGTGTCTAAACCCACCGTGGTGAGGATCTAAATCCAGTTTCTCCAGTTTATGCAGTTATCTGTGTGTGACCATCGTCTCCATTGTCTACATACAACAGAGGTCAGGGCTAAAAGGCCTATAAGAGCTCAGACCGCTAGCCTCTTTCCCTGGTTTTATAATTGGGATTACAGTGGCATGCTTCTGTTCTTTGGTAGACATCCATCTGCCCACGCTTTGTTACACAGAGCTAGAAGCTCTTCCAAAAATATCTCTCCCCATCCTTCCTGGGGAGGTATCTTTCCCTTGCTTTGTGGCTCTTTTTAATCCATCTTGAGGGAGAAAATATTAATTAATGCCATGTTATCTGTATTGAACTCCAGCTTATCCTGGTTCTGTGCTTTAATCTCTCCTCCTGTTTTCTGCTGTTGTACAACGGCCTTTTTTTCCTTACTACCCACTTGTTGCCCATTCTCACACTGGAAGAACAGCTGTTGTCTGTTTGCCTATTCTATTCTTTTTATGCACCAAATTCCTTCTAACTTTGGCAGGTCCACCTCCACCCGTCTTTAATCACACGTCTCCTGCATTCAGAGACATATTGTCTGTTGGATACTTTCCTAAATTTCTATAAGCTCTGTTCCTGTCCAGTCCTCATTCCACCAGGGGACGATTCTTCTTTCTGGCAGATTTTCTCCTTTGGTATCGTCCCATCTGCAGCTTACCACACTGCGTTAGTTAGTTAGTCTTTCCATTCATCTATATCTAAGTCACACACTGTACCTCCCCGTCTACGGCTTCTCTGAACTTCAACCAGTCAGCCTTGGGGGAGAATCCATCGGTTCCTCTAGAACCTGGAGAATCCATCGGTTCCTCTAGAACTTGTCTCCCAGACTTGCTGATGATCGGTGTGTGATCGCTTCCTCTTGTGTTATACTCAGAACCTTCTTTCATTTTAACAAACACTCCCTCTTCCTTGCCTTGCTCTTTGTGTTTCAGCTTGGCCACTGTCATCAATACCACTATCCTGGAGTTATCTCCGCAATCTTTCCTTTTACTTTTCCTCCACCCCTCCTCATTAAAGTCACCACCATTAGGCTAAACTTGAGATTTCTTCCCATCACACTCAACAAACCGCGTGTCTCACTGAACATACAACCCCAGGATGATGTATGTTTTTTTGTAGGTATTGTAAGGGATATGTAAAATAAAAAAATACAAATAACACAAATAATAATGACTAACTTTTCATAAGAAAATCTTTTAATTACGTCTTCTCTCTGTTTTTAATGTACTTTTTATGCTTCTTCTGCATCCCGCTGTAATGCTTTTTGTTTTATGTAAACATGCATTAAATGTGCAGTACCAACCTTCAGGTGAAATTTACAGAAAATGTAAAAGGTTTATCATTCCTTCACTTCAAAGCATGTGTTGAAACGAAAGCCGACTACTAACTAACTAGTAGCAGATAGATTACGACATGAAAATGTTAACTAAACAACTTGTTGTGTTGGTCTGATGATGTGAAAATGATGAAGAGGACTGGTTGTCACTCAGCCATTTCGTGCTGCATTCAGGGCTCAGACCCTTCCTTTGGGGGTTTTTTTGCGGTTAATCGTCTTGTTGGAGAACAAGTTCTGCAACAGGTACTTGAACAACAGTTGTACATTAAAAAGTTTAGAGAAAGTTAAATAAAGTTCACCTGTACAGGTTATACAATTCATGTAAAAATATCCCATCATGTAATAAGGTTCATTTTCTCCAGCACTGCTTTCCCCTAATAAACCTAAATACATTTTAGATCTTCTGTTGTCTTGACACTGGTCTGCGCAGAAACCACATTTACCTTTTTTTAATAAAGCATCATGAGGCCGATTATCTAAACTGTGAATGTTTAACTGAAACCAAAACACAGACACAAACGTTTCCCATCAGCTTTTTTTATTCGTGGTGGCAACATCATGCAAAAAGCTCTGGTGAGAAATGCGGGGAAAAAATCTTGAAAAACGATGTGCATGAAAAATGAAAACAGGCAGGCTGCAGCTTTCTGCAGGATTGTGATGCTCCTCTCTGAGTCCGAAGAGCTTCCTCTTTAGGGTTAAAATCATGCACAAGACGTAGACGATTTTACGGACTCTGTTTATTGGAAATCGGCAGGAAGAAAAACAAAAAAAGAAGAAAAAAAAAAGAATAAATACATCTGCTTCTAAAAGAAAACTTCCTGTAGTGAGACTCCACATACAGCATGTGATACAGCACATTTACGAGCAGCTTTCTGCAACAAACGGCCTTGGCAATGTGGCGTAGCTACAGGTGATATGGCGTACGTGTTGGGTCGGGAGTTGTTTAAAGAAAAGCCATTTACAGTGATGAGTTCAGCAGCCTCCATTAAAACCTGTGCTTCCTCTCTGTATTAATATGGAGAGGCATCTCAAACTCTCATTCTGATGGCATTCAAACAAAAATGCAATTTCGGTTACACCCAAGTTCATTTGTAAAATAAAAAGAGAATGTTAGATTACTGCTTCTATAACAGAGTTATATCCAGCCAAGGGCGAAAGTGAAAATTTACACATGGGAATGCATTTCGATAAAAAAGAAAAAAAGGATTCAACAGGTTCCTCCTCAAATGAATGTAAAACAATGCACGTTTATTCTGATTCAAATACTATTACAAACGCTCACCGCTAACCCAGCAGTCTGCCTCCGTCTCTACAACGTAAATCACGTCTGCAGCTCTTTTTCTCCGAGGCCCAATCTTCAAAACACATTTTTATATAGAAAAACTTTTTCCTTCTTTTTTTACAGAGCAATAAAAAAGTTAAGGCAAGATGCGTCAAACAGAAATCCCAAGGCCACGGACCGGCCTCTGCAGGGGTTCTGGTTCCTCTGATTCTGGATCAGGTGCAGCCGGCAGCTCCTGCATGCTCTCTGTCTCAGGCATCTTACTCTGGTTGGAGGGGACGAGGAAGCGGTGGGGGCAGTGTAGGAGGAGGGCGGTGGGGGTCTGGACCTCCTCCCCTCCGAGCCCCCGCTGCCCAAACAGCTCTCTTTGGCACTTAAGCTGGCAGACTCAGCTTCTTTCCTTTCAGTACTGAAAGCAGAGAGTAGATTTATGAGAACGTCGGCCACAGAAACCTGCTCACACGATGACGTCACCACCAACTGTTTGATAGGTGGCGTCTTTGTTGTGTGGTTAACCAGTAGAGTGCCTGAATCCGGCACTGGGAAGTCTCACTTTACCAGTGAGCATGGTGCAGCAGGAAACTGTTTCAGGGGGACCTTTTCAGGGCTGCACCACTAAACCTGCAGCAGAGGGGCTGTGTTACTGGAGATGCAGAGCAGTGAAAATACACAGAAAAGTTCAGAAAGTGAAGCTGGAGCAGATGTTGAACATGATGACACATCTGTTGTCTGAAATATTTTCATTTTAAAAGGTCAAAGGTCGGCCAAACAACTAGTTACTGAAGAGGATGTCCAGATAAAGCTGCTGCTGGAGGACGCGAGCAATCTGCTGCACCACTTTAACCCTTTAAACCCTGACACTGGGAATTATGGGCAAAAAATGATCATTTTCATGAAATTTTTAATGGGCCCTTTAAAAAAAAGACTTAAGAAAAGAATAAATAATCTCCATGTAGGTGTCATTTATTACTATGTGATATGTCAAAATCATTGTAGTGCAAAATGTATCCACCAGGGGGCAGAAGACAAGTATTTTTACCATTGAAGGATTCACAATATCTACATTTCAAGTATGATACAGCTGGAATTAAATAGTAATATAATTGAAAAAATCTTTAAACTATAAATAAAGTTGTATAAATAAGGTTATAAATAAAAAATAATGTTAATTAAAAGTGCTGAATATTGACAAATTTTATTCTATTGTTATTTTCACTTTCTTCCTTTTTGCCATCCTAAGTTATTTATTTTAACAAAGTTAAACTTAATAAAGTTGTCTGAACTTTAAGGACCAGCTGAGGTCCTCGAGGGCTGCAGTCCTGACAGGTTTTAGATGTTTACTTGCTCCAACACACCCTATTCAAATCAAATAACTCCTCAACAACTTCTGCCCGTGTTGACCCATGAATCTCTTCAGGTGCTGCAGCAGGAAACGTACAAAACCCCTGAGGACCAACTTTGGACACCCCTGACTTACATTTAGTCTTTTTCCTCACCTACCAGGTGAATCGCTGCCACCTTCGTTAACACGCAGTCCTTCCAGGATTTCTCCGCACTGTTTCTGATCGCTGCAGCCAAAAATGTCTGATTTTGTAGCAGCTTTTGTGAAATGTTGCAGTGGTTCTTTTTCTTGCAAAAGCCCATGAAATTTATTTCAAATAACTGAATAAAATTTTTATTCTGATAATCCAACACTGTTCAGTGAAAAACTGCAGTGTTTTTTTTCCACCGTTGAGCAGAGGATGAAACTCCTTGTTCAAACATTTCAGCCTCTCAGGCAGATCTGGACGTTATGGACTTCATGACGGGGTTCTCTCTTTTTCAGGCATTGTCTGCGTTGGTTAGTCTTCCATCGCAGTTTACCTCCACATTCATGCAGAACTCTTTGGAAGTGTCATGCATGGTTCTTAGCGGCGATTTAAGATGAAAATCAGAGAAAATAAAACTTGCAAGGATGTCCAGAATTCACAAGGAACTGGCAGAATTTTCACTGATACCTGCGTTTGGACTGGAACTGGAGGGACTTCGTGCAGACAAGAAGTTCAACAGCTGTGATTTTACTGCCAGTTTTCCTTGTTTTTACAATATTCCTTCCTTACTGATGGCTGTTATTTGGAGGTTATTTGTTAGAGATTCACACAAGAGGACAACACCGGACTGGGATCAGGGAAGCTGGGGCTTCTGCCTGTTCGGTCGGGGGGTTGTTGCCACGGTGATCGTCCCTGTCTGAGTGGCTGGGGTCCTGCACTGCAGCCTTTCGGCTGTGGTGTGGACCCCAGCCTGCCCTGATGTGGGTGGTTGCTATGGCGACGGCCTCGCTAACATTGAGCGGACGGATCCCCATGATATTGTTTCCCTCTGAGCAGCATCAGGCCAGATGTTTATTATATTTTATACCTAATTCAGTTTACAGACGGGGGAGGAGCAACTGCTTTGTTTGTGTGTGTGTGTGTGACTGTGTGTGAAAGAGACTATAATGAGTGTGTTTTTAAATTGCCATGTTATCTATTTTGGTGTGTAAATCAACACTCACCTTTTGTTACATACAAGTAGAAAAAGTCGCAGTAGAGGATGGTCTGTACCACTCCGGCCACAATAGCAATCATGTCAAAGAAACCCTCAAAGTAGAACCTCCATATCCAGTTGAAGAGGTAGAGGGCTCTGTAGAGTCCCAGGAAGAACAGGTAGTGGGTGGTGATGGTCTCCGCTTCACCCGTTTTGCTGATCATGAAGAGCTGGGGGAGAATAGCCACCGACTCCAAGTAGATGGAGAACGTCCACAAGATCTGAGAGGGAGGAAAGCGTGTCGGCAGTGATGTTGATTTCAGGTAAACAAACAATAACAAGACGGAATTAAAATTGTTTCATAGATGAGGTAGAGACCAAGTGGAAGACGTCTAACCTCCAGAGGGGAAAAGTCGTGGTTAACGAGGAAAGCCAGTCCACCCACGGGAACGACCAGGAACTCCACTCTGAACGTATCATGGTTCCCATCGTAGGTCGCCTTAAACTTCATGTAGATTAGGTACACGGTGGCGTACGCACATCCAATGTAGATGATCTGGAAGACAAGACAAAGTTTTAAAACACACGTTAGCTTGATGCAAATCCAGCTGATCAGCCACGAAGAGTCTGCTGAATTTTACTGCATTTTCATCCTTTAGCAAACAAAGGTGTGTCAGCTTGGTGTGCAGGCTACTCCTCAAATACTGTGTGTGGAGTCCTGGAGCATGAGGAGCACATAGAGAGGGCTTACCTTCATGGTGGTGTTGTAGAGGGAGATGAAGGATGTGAGCAGGTCCAGATAGCGAGTGGTAAACACCAAGGCAAAGAGGACCTGACTCTTTCCAGAAATGCCTGCACGGAAATGAGCAGAGCATAAACAGACCGTGCACAGCAGGAACTCACGGGCATGTGTGAAGGGTTTGGATGCAATTTGCTGCAACACCCTCAATTTATAATGTCAGTTCTCTGCTCTCTTTTCCTACTTCCCGCTACTTTCTAACAAGTTTTACCACCTGATTTCCATGCAACGCAAAACTTTTGATGCAGCAAAGTTCCCTTCCTGCAACCATTCACTCTTACAGTCTTCACTTGTATCCAGGTAACCGCATCCATCGAGCACTGTTAGGGAAGCAGGGGGTGACAATCAGTGGGCAAAAAATGCTGAAGTTAGCTTCCGATTCCCAGTTCGCATAAAGGACAATTCCACTGCTCTTTTGGAAACCTTGATCACATTTGATCAGGTCCGACTGAAAAACTACAATACTTGGACTCTTTAAATCTGGACAGAAAAATTCTACATAGCTTGTTGATTCATTAAAATGCTATTTCTGATTTGTGAAACCTTTAATCTACTTGTGAAAATGCTAATTAGGCTCATGTTATGGATGTTTTTGATGGTGAGAAAGGTAAAATGGCTTACATATGTACGGTTTTTGCAACAAATTCATATCAAATTATAATAATAATTTGCATTTTCACAAACAGAATTAAGCTTTTACGAATCAGAAATAGTGTTTCAATGAATCTGATCAAATGTGGTCACGGTCTCAAAGCAAGCAGCGGAGTCGCCCTTTACCTTTGCTGCTAATTAGAGCCCAACTACAGCGTCGTATTAGTCAGTTACAGCCTAATCATATCTGTTATAATACATGAATTATGCAGAACTACGCTGCAGATAAGAGACAGGTAAACATCTACATAGATCAGCCTCAGAAGGACTGATCTTTGAGGTTTAGCTCTCTGTAAACAGCTGTGATAGAGACCTCAGGTGACTGACTTCCCGGTAGTGATAACAACTTCAACCTTTGGTCACTGAGGTAACAAGAAAACAGTCTACTTTCATCACGGTTACACGGTTGCAAGGAGTACTTTTTTCCTCTGAGAGGTTTAAAACAAACCTGCAGTCAGACACCTACTGCTGCCACGTCAGAGAGCTCGCGCCCGGCTGGAGTAAAGTAACGTGCAACAGCTGCACCGAGCAGCGTGAAAACTCAAGTTTAACTCAGCCACTGAAGCCAGCTTTTACATGTCAAATGTAAAAAATAAATAAAAATACCCCCTCTCATTAATCTATCTGTCAAACGGGGCCTGCTGCGCTGTCACAACAAGCTAACAAGGTAGCTGCTTCTTAGGCTAATTCTTCTTTCAGTCACAAAAGCAGTTTATAAGTTTCACGTTCCACGCAGCTATGTCCCACCAGTGACCGTGACTGTGACAGTCTGAGGAGCGACAGTTAATATTTGATGACAGGGCACGCCGGTGGTGTGAACACTGGTACTAGCAAGTTTTAGCTAACGTTAGCTGCGAGCTGGTGAATGAGCTCAAACTACTCATGTTACACAGCGGATATTTATTTTCCCCCTCTGTCCGTATACACGATAGGACACATTTGGTTAAGACAGAGGTCAGTGCAAACTCTAAATTAAGAAATGGAAGCACTCACCGGCACAAGACCTGGTTTTCCATATTTTTAGCAGCAGAATGATGATGGCTGCTAGGTGGGACAGATCGCCAGTTAACCTGAAAATGTTCATGTTTGAGGAAGCGTCTTCACTCGGAAACCGATCTCAGAACCTGTAGACAGTTCCGTTCGTCTCCGGCAGCGATTAGGTTTTTACCTGTCAGTGCTGAATAACAACGTGACGCCAGAATAGTCCGTTTCTAGCCTCAGAAGCTGGGAAAATGGCGAGTAAAGAGCGACGTGGCTTGGGGACGTGGCTAATAGAACAGTATCCAATGCAAAACGAGAAACGCGGGTGGCTCAACCAATCAGAAAAGCGGGATGTCTCATTTGCATAAATTATGTTACACGAACGCTGCCTTCCTGTTCCGAGTAAAATACAGTAAATCTGAGCTTCCTGTTTTGATGCGTTTTAATTTTCAGTGAACCAGGAAATTTTCAGCTTTGTTAGGAAAATGTTTAACACGTTATACATTTAAGTAAAAAAAAACAAAAACAATATGAATAAATACCTATGACTACGCTAGCAAAATGGAGTCTATGGAGTATATTTGGAAGACCTTTAGGCATGTAGAAAACGACACACCTGCAGCAGCATTTCAACCACACGCCACATTCCCTTGGTGATAAGATGAAAAAAATGACCCAAAAAGTGCAAGAAATTTAGTTTTTATTTAAAAACACATGACATAGGCTTCACAAATATTGCATTAAAGAATGGCACGTTTTTTTAATTCCGAGTGGTCGAGTGAACCTGTAATTCATGATAAACACTCCAGTGTTTCGTCCGTCATGGGTCATGTATGATCATTAAAGCTGTTCCACTCTATATTGCTCTGGGATCTTCCCAGAAACCAGACCTCATTATTGAAGCATTGTGGGATCATCTGAACAGAGAACGCAACAAAATGCAGAAACATTCAAAGAAGAGCTTTGGAAAGGCCTTCAGGAAGTCTGGAGAACTATGTTTACATGTTTCAGTGAATTTCCTTTTGTCCTGCAGGTACACTGTACAAAAAACGAGGCATGAACCAAGATTTTTTTCACTACTACAAATAAAGAAGCACTTCGATGACTTCTGTCATCATTGACAAAAATGTTAGCAAACCTCTTTAAAAAAATTGAATAAACACCCACAACATGATATGTTTAAAAGAGTAGATCTTCAGTGGCATTTCCATGAGGATAAACAACCTTTAAGTTTACTTTTTTTTTTTTTGGCTTAAAAGGTTGAGGTATCGCAGGGTGGCTGGTAAAAGTTAGAACTACAGTACCTGAGCTTCACCTGACTCACCATTCCAATACAAGTCAAAAATGAATGAAAGTGTGAAGGATGCTTATGAAAACCGCACTAAACCAACCAGGGTCAAGCTTGGACAGCGATCTGTGAGCGTCAGTCTTCACCGCCCTCTGAGGCCTTGAGGACGAACACGGCGTCATCCAGGACGTAGTAATCGTTGTACATGTCTCCTTCACAGAGGTATGGCACTCGGGTCACAGCCTCCACCTCGAACCCTGCACGCAGGAAAACCTCATTGGACAAGTTGGTCACTTGCTCCTCCCACGTCTTTCCCGCAATTTTCAGGTGCTCTTTCGGACGCTCCCATTTCCCTCCTGAGGAAAGATAATAGTGTTTTGTTGTGGATTTTTAATATTCCACTGGGATATGAAACACTGGTTTCCTACTGACCGACTTCCACATAAGGCTGGAAGGGAAGCACGGCAGCCAGGACCAGTCTTCCTGTTTTGGGAACTAAGGATCTCCTGATGTCCCGCAGGAGGTTCAGAGGATCATCGCAGCGGTCCAGCAGGTTCAGACAGCTGATCACATCATACTGGAAACCAGTATCCTGCCACTCATCTATATCCAGAACTCTGTGTACACAGAAAGAAGAGCAGCACAGTCAGTTTATCACAGAAAATAGGAGATTTTCAGATAATCTATTCCTAAAAGTATGGAAGCTCGCCGCCATCATTTAGGGGGGAAAAACATAACATTTTATGATTTTATATAAAAAAAAGGATCTAGTCTTAAAAATGTAATCAACTTTCTTTCTGCATTAAGATCATTTCATGCAAAAGCTTTTTTGTGTGGTTTTCAGATTTTTTATCTATTGTTAAAGTATCTATTTAAAAAAATTAGATAATAATTAAAATTGTATTCTGTTCTTCTAAATAAATCTAATTTTCCATTAAAAATGTTTCTTCTGTTTTTATAGAGTAAAAATATAATTTTCTGTAGAAAAAAATCTTTTCTGTTTAGTTATCCAGATATTTAAAAAAAAACATTACAAAATCATTTTTTTCTGTTTTTGTGTTTTCTAAGAAGTTCTGTCCTCAGTTTTACTGGATTAGAAAGACGGGAGACAAAAAATGTGCTGGCTGATCCGGCTGGTGACTAGTTACTTTAACCAGATCAACGGAGCAGCGGGCGAATCACCGTTTGTTGAACGACATGCAGGAAGGCAGCGAGCAGCACCTCAGCGTTCATGGATGTGTTAGAGGGAAAATAAAGATGTCTTCCAGGTTTATCCGTGACGGATCATTTTACATTCAAATACAGCCGAGAACCACAGCGTAGCCACAAACTTTCACTTATAAGTCCAGAGAACGTCTTTCATTCAGTGCGATAAAAGAGAAGAAGACAGTAGTTAACCTTTAAAATTATTAATTAATCCAAATAATTTTACTACAAGGAGACAATTTCTACATCTAGATCACTGTGCCTTTAAAACTGAAGAGTGAAACTTCTGCTCACCTGTAATTCCTCCTCTGGAGATGCCATTTCATGGGTGCTGACACTTCAGTTGCATAAACCTGTCTGAAATGGACTCCCATCACCTCTGTGACGCCTCCATCCCCGGCTCCGAGGTCCAGGAGTCTCTCTGCCCTCCAGTCCGGGCCAATCCGAAGCAGCCGCTGAAACTGGTCGGCAGAAAACACGAACATTGATCCGCGGCCCAGAAACCTGAGACAGAGAGCAGGTCAGAGAGAGGGATGCAGAGGGGGATAAACTCTGGGAGAAAACGGACCGGTCTGGACCACTCACCCGTTGATGGAGGTACGCGACACCACAGGGCTGAGCACGGTAGACACAAGGGAGTGGTAGAGCTGCGTGAACAGCCAGCCGGACTTTTCTGCACTCTGCCTGAGGAAAGTCTTGGTGTCCGAGTCCAGGTGGCTCTGAACGAACAGGGGACGCACAGATTCTCCCAGCAGGTCAGGGCAGCACCGGTACCACTGAAGCAATGCAAAGAAGATTAGTTTGATTAGACTGTTTTTTTTCTCTAAAACATCAAAAACATTATCTATAAAAGCTCATCACTTGATGATGTCATCCCCTATGAAGCATGGTGGTGGCAGCACCATGCTATGGGAACATTAAATGGCCAGAGCTGAAGGAAGGATGGTTTTCTGAGTGCCCCTGCTGAGACTCCAAAACAAGATAAGTTAATATCATACATTAACACGGACTCTACAACATATATTAAACACGTTCTAAAGCAATCAGTTTTTTAAATTATACATCTAAAAGCAAACAAGTCCATTTTTCATTTTTATTGTACAGAACTGCAGAGGATCCGTGTTTGTCACCAACGCTTACCGTCCACTTCATCAGCTCCACCTGTTCAGCTGCTTGTTAACACAAATGTCTAACCAGCCAATCACACGGCAGCAACTCAGTACATCTAGTCACGTAGACGTGGTGAAGATGACTTGCTGAAGTTCAAACTGAGCATCAGGATGAGGAAGAAATGAGAATTCAGAGACTTTGAACGTGGTAAAGTACCTGAGTTTTTACTGGGATTCACACACAGCCATCTCCAGGGTTTCCAGAGAATGAACTGAAGAAGAGAAAACATCCAGCGAGCAGCAGTTGTCTGGACCAGAATGTCTGGTTGATGTCAGAGGTCAGAGGAGA
>JBAFTC010000024.1:25094621-25105083 GCA_037177435.1 Melanotaenia nigrans | reverse complement strand
ACCCTGTCATCCTGCACCAATCCTGCCTCTGCCTCCTGCCTGCTTTTGGGTCCTCACCTCCGCCGCCACACCTGACAATATCAGTGTTTGGATCAGCAACAGTGGAGGCTGCTCTAGTTTTCTGGTGATGTTTATCAGCCTGATGCTTCACCTGAAACAGATGCATCTTTTAAACCTTTTTCTAGAGCCGCAACTGTTGGATTTCTCAGTTTTTTAAAAACCTCCAGTGTTTCAGGTGCCTCTTAACTAGAGCTGGGATAAAAAAATCAATGAATGGATTTCAATCAATATAAATTTAATTAAACCGATATTGATTGGTAACTCTTTTCATTGGTAACTTTCTTTTCCGGTGACCAGTGTCAGCGTGACCCTTCTCTATCGTGACTAAGGCCTGGTATACACATAGGAATTTCTTTAATTTGATGAGAATTTTTATCTGGTCAAGACCTCACACATGAAGATAGAAATCAGGTATTTAAGAGTTTTGATCGTACTGTGTGTGGTGGCTCCGATAATCTTATCACTGAACAACACACACATAACGATGCTGTCCCTCAACCAATCTACAATCTCCAGGTCAGAAATCTGCCGTGATCACATGTGATCTAACCAAAACGAAGAAGAAGAACCATGAGAGCAGAAAACACAACACCCAGCATGGAGGAGGGCATACATGAAGAAGTAATGATGGTGGTCTGGTGACTATTAACAGAAAAATCCAGAACTGAAGAACACAACAGACTTTATATCCTTCCTGGTTCTCCAGTCAGCTCGCTCTCTGATTGGCTACATTCTGCTCCACGTCACCATCAGCTTTCCTCACACACATGAAGATTTTTGGTCGTAAATATTGAAAACGTTCAATACTTCCGATTGTCGGCCACGACCCCAATCATCGGGACGAATTTGCTCGAAACACACCTCAGACCACAGAATCATTTTATAGGAAAATCTTATAAAACTCAAGATAATCGGGCGTTTGCCGTCCTCAGTAGGGAAGGGCAAAATCAGGACAAAAACAGTTCGATAATCTTTGTGTGTGTACCAGGCCTTAGGGATGCTCGGCGAGATCTTGCTATATGAACACAACTGAAATATTTGCTGTGTTGCTTTTCCCAAAATCAGCTGAGATGATGCCACATTCAGATTTTTACAATAGACCTTGTGATGACTTTCTGGACACATGATGATAAAAAAGAAATGTAAGGCTGGAAAACACTCAGAAACTACATAAATAAGGAGAATTATTCTTTTTTGTGGACTATGTTCATAAAGCTGTGAACATAGTCCACAAAAAACATTTATCCTCAGAATAATCTTAAATCTCACAGATAATGCCAAATTCAGATTTTATCATTCTCTATTGGATGACATTCACCTGTAAACTATGTATCATCTTATTACCTCTCACATTAGCAGCTAACACTAAGAACGTGGGCTCTCACATTAGCAGCTAACGCTAAGCTCGTGGGCTCTCACATTAGCAGCTAACGCTAAGAACGTGGGCTCTCACATTAGCAGCTAACGCTAAGAACGGGGGCTCTCACATTAGCAGCTAACGCTAAGAACGGGGGCTCTCACATTAGCAGCTAACGCTAAGCTCGTGGGCTCCCACATTAGCAGCTAATGCTAAGAACGTGGGCTCTCACATTTGCAGCTAACGCTAAGAACGCCATGTTAAACAAACACTGATTTGAAAATAACAGGAGGTGACATCACCACACATGTACATACAAAATAAATTTGATAATGGCTACATGGAGGTCATGTAAATGTGTCAGTTATTACAGTATCCTGCTCTGATTACTCTCAGATATCTGATTTTGATGCTCATGTAAACGGGCTCAGTGTTTGATAAAAATAGTTATCCAAGAACGTCAGGAAAAACTGATGTTACATAAATATCTGTAAATGAATCGGCTTTTATTAAAACTGGATTTAATTGAATTTTAAGTGAATCGGACTGTTGTAAGTCCAGCCCTACTCTGAAACACTGCCGAACTTCTTTAGCAGACTTGATCTGCATCAGTTCAGGTGACGTCACACTCCTTAATTGGTGGAAATCACACCCACATATGAGCAAATACCAGGATATTCCATTTTTTACAACTGATTCCAGTTTCATGGTCAAACTCTGTGATTCTGTTCATGTTTTGCACATTGTGGAAATCATTGGGTCCTTGTAAGGCTTGACAGGACTCACTGCTAATACTTCTGCTAAATACTCTGATCTGATGGTATTTCAGTCCACAGCTCCAGTTTTCTTTTTTTCAAGCAAATGTCCCTATTCATGTGGCCAAGTAGATCCTTAACATATTCCTCCATATTTTACAAATTCTCCTTGTTCTAGTCAAAGGGCACCTCGCTGTAGGATTGATAAGGTTTTATGATTATAGGACTAATGATGTAAAACTCTGATGTTTGACTATTTTCTTCTCAAAGTAATGATGGAATTTCCGTCTGTCCTTGCAGTGCAATGGCAGGTTGGGCTGCAGACAGGGATAGGCTATGACCATCCACTCAGCCCTACAGGAAACCTCCTCATCGAGCAGTCAAACAGCCGTCACAGATAATGGACCTAAACTTGTGCAACCAGAGGAGGAATATTGCCAGGAACACTCTACCCAGTGCTGTGTCTCTGTAGCTGAGCCTCCTGTTCTCCAGCATCACCTCATGTCCCGGCCGTGAAGCTCTGAAGAGCTGGGAATCCAGCTTAGGTTGGAATCATGGGAAAGGAACAGGATCTACTGGTGGCGGTGAAGAATGGAGATCTTCTACTGGCTCACAAGCTTCTTTCCAAAGTCAAGTGCAACAAAACCAGTGAGTACAAAGCTTAGAAGGCACGGGAGGGTTGGATTGTTTGATTTCTTTGTAATGTTTGTTTTGTGGTCAGAGCCTGGCAGTGTAATTGTTTCCACTCTCATCTCCGAGCCCCCCTGCAGCAGACAGGTTGGGAACTATTTGAAACTAAGTGGATTCACACTGCGCCACAACATGAGCTAATCTCCTAAATACAGAGCCCTGCAGCTCTGACGTCTTGCTGTGTGGGTTTTAGCAGCTTTTTTTCTTCTTTCAGAGTTTCTTATCTGTACAGATTCCATGTCGGGCGACAAGCGGGCTCCCTTACAGTAGCATTGTTGCAAATGACGGCGTTTGCCCTTATCCAGACTCGGTCTGTGAAGTTGAAGCGGCCTCTCTGTGCAGCATTATCTGCTCTGGGCTTTTATCAGGATGGCTGGCTGCTCGGTGACAAGCTCTGGGAACAAAGCTGTCAGGAAAAAGCAGTTACAAGCGGCGAGCGCTGCTCGGCACACAACATTAAAAGCCATTCTGTCTGTCTGCGTACCGCTTTGTACTTCTGCCACGCCGGCTGAGGCCATGCAGCCGTGGAAAACTGATGCTGAGGTGCCCTGAAGCAAGCCGAGGGAGTGCAGCTCTGGAGTTAAAAGCAAAGTAGTGGATGTCCTGCGCAGTTCCAAAGTCAGAATTAGATTAATCATGAAGTTGGTGAGGAACGGAGATCATTCCTGATTTAGAGTGACATCATCTATTTTCAGTGCACCGAAAAAGTCCTCACCATGGTGTCATTTTTCACTTCTTTGTCATGTTAAAAGCTGGAATCAGAAGGATTTTAGTTTGATTTGCATCAACAAAAAACATCTTCCACTTAACAGGATGCAAAGATATGTGACACCCAAAGTTGATACCAAAGATGTCACATTTACTTGTTGTATTAAACCCTCAATAAAGTCACTTTCCATAAAAGATTATGTCTGAACCAAACCGAGAAACCAGAGCAACACTAACAAAAACAAAGCTGCACCCATGTGCTGCCGCTTGTGTTGCTTTGTTTCTGTGTGTGTGTTTTTGGTTATAGATAAAAAAGACCAAGCTGCTGTGCAGGACGGCTCATCGGCCTGTAAATATGTCTTAAAATGTGCAGAGAAAGGAGGAAATGCATCGATCTGTTTCAGCCCCTGAGAGATAAACACTCTTTTATAAACACAGTTTATACGTGAATTTTTACGCTGAAATGAAATGTTTTTGTGTCATTTGCAGTTTTGTAATAGCGTACGACTTGAGTCGGACTTGTAGCAAAAAGTTTTTGCCACCAGAATTTTGATGCATAGTTTCACTGTTCAAATATAATCGACTCAGCATGAAGTCGAAAGCATCTTTTATTTGTCAGTGAGCTCGATTCTGTAGAAGAAACCACATTTAATCTCAGATATGTGGTCCTGTTTCTTTATTTCCGCTCGTTCAGTATCATTCATGTCAAACAGCAGCTATTCTGCTAAAGCACATCTGGAAGTCAAAGCTAGCTAGATGTTTGTCTTGTGTTCATAAGTTCTCTCCTCGGGTTGAAAAGAAATGTTCAAAACCGTTTTTATAAAGTAGTTTCCAAAAAGAAGCCTCCCAAGTCCGAGTACAGGTCCTGCAGCCTTTTTATCGGTTTCCTACGAGAGAAATGCAGCTTTAATATGTAGGATTTATTTATTCTTTACACAGCAGAAGAGACAGAGTTGAAATGAGACTTCTTCGTTACTTTATTTTGTTCTATATTGTTATGTTGGCATCAGAAGATAGAAATAAATAAAACTTACTTATGAGGAGCGTTGATGTGATTTTACACATTTATAGAGGATATGTAGAGTAACATGGGTTATTTCTCTGACAATAATTGCAGCAGGAGGACTAATAATCGTGGTCATTACCTGGTCAATACCTTGCAGGTGAACCTTTTTTAGGCTTGGCCGACATGTTTAGCTCATCCAGCTTCTGTTGGTGTCCAGCAGTGCTTTTAGTCCCGTTACGGAGTCTGACTGAGAACGGAGCTTTGACTGGACAAATCCAATACAGTTAAATGTTTCCCCTTAAATCTTTAAAGTGCTGCTTCAGCAGGTTGTTAGGGGTCAAAGTTGTGCTGAAAGGTCACCCTCCAGCCCAGTCTTAGGACCTTAACTGGATTACTTAAAGAATGTGCCTGCATTTAGCAACCTTCCGCCATTTTTCTTAAGCTTCATTCGTTTCCCAGATCCTCTCGATTTAAAACACAACAAAAACAAAAGCATTAGGCTAGGAACGTATGAAGACTGTAGTTGATCTAAAGCACTTTTTACTTACCGCGAAGCTTACGTCTGTTCAAGCTGTAATCAGGAGAATTGTAGGACCAACATACATTACTTCTATTTTGAAGAAGTAATTGACTAAAGTTCATTTATTAAGTTACTCGACAGTTAGACTTACTCAAATTACTTAATTCCTTCAAATAAATAATCTGAATCATCTGATTTAATTTAATAGAAAGTCAACTAGCAGGACTCAGTTTCCTCCAAATTAAATATTAGATGTTCCAAATGAAAGGATCTACTTCATAATATGTGTATAAATAGAGTATTTCAATTGTGTGGTTTAGCTCGTTGTTTTAGGTTTTAGATGACAAACTATGGTTTGCAGGTTAATTTAATTCACGGAGGAAGTTATCAACACTTAACAAAATAGAGTGGGAATTAAAAAAGTGCTCTACATGAACTGAATGCGGTTTCTAATCCGAGACTAGTTTTCTACTCTCAACAGTTAAGTTTCGACACTTCTCTCCACATTCACAGATCAGCAGTAGCAGGTGTGCAAAGGGTGGACTTAAAATTCACGTTCAGCAGGAGTTTTTATTTTATGATTGTTACTGGGTGAATCGTGTGGTATGTTTATATTTAGGCAGTGTTGTTCTGTTTGAATGCTGTCATCCTGAGTGGAGGGACACCCTCCATCTCAGCCATCTCCGTGTCGGACCAGGGGTGGGAATCAAGCTCCTGACTGACATCACGCCGGCCAGTCTCAGCTCTGCTTGCTGCAGGAATACTCCAACACAAAGAAATGCACAGTTAAAATCCTCTCTTTAGAAGATATGTTATTAAATTCTATGTGAAAGTAAAGTTATTCTTGGCTAAATGAAATATTTCGTTTGAGGTTTTTAAGGTGATTTTTCCATCAAACTGAGTCCGAGCGATTCGGATTCTTTATTTGAAATTTATTATTTTTATTGGAAACTTAACGATTTGAGTCGCTCTGACTTATTAATGAACTTAACTGAACTTGGATCAAACTTAATTCAGCCACTTTTTACCAGTTGAATCAAGTCATACGAGTTAGTTCAACTATTCCCTTTTTCAGTGTTCACTGTGGGGCTGCTGCCGTCAGCGTTGTCCCAGCTTTCTGTCTTGACGGCCGTTTTGTTAATTTTTAGTCTCAGAAACTTATCTTCTTCTTATAGATGCCTTTTGTTGAACTCCAGAGCTCTTTACATTAACCTTTGGCCTCTTAGTTACCTCACTTTGAGCTGATTATAGACTTATACTGTTCTGCCTTCCACCTGCATTGCAGCAGCATTCAGTAATATTGCTTGAAATCATAAAGTGTGAAACGCTTGCAGCGGTGGGTGGTGTGTCATGTCTTCCTGCTTTCAACAGGGCTGAGGACCCTTGCAGAGCTGTGTCAAAGACGTGGTCGTTTGTCACCTCGGTCGGAGTGTTTAGTGTCTGACAGCAGCACAACAGAGGCTGCAGCTGGCGGCGGGAACTCTGCACATGACCTCCACTGGCTGCTGCTGCAGAGCTCTGTCAATGTGGACCGATTGATTGCTTTCTAGTGACCTGCTCTGAAAAGGTTGGAGGTCCAGCTGGCCCAAAAATAAGGACTGCAGCTATATATTTACTCATAAAAATGTCAACCCTCGGATTGTCCTGACAGTGGTAACCTATCATTAGAATACAAGAGAGGTGTTTAATTAACCTTTGAAGAATCAGATGATTTGATAACAATCCATAGCATACCAGCTTATTAAAAGAAGGAAGAAATAGAAGAATCAGTCAAAAGAATTGGTGAAACTTAACCACTCACACCTCCACACAAACCCTTCAACGACCTCTCGCTGGTTTTCCTTTCCAGACTGACGGCAAATAAAAGCTACATGTGTGCTTTTATGATGTTGGACATCCTCAAACCTTTGGGTCTCTAGCCTGGAGAAAAGAAACACCTACACGTGGACTACATACAGAATGAGGAGGACAAACTATATTGTTTATGTTGTTGTTTAGTGGAATAATACCAAGTGAAACACAGTAAAACCACAGCGCAACATTGCAGTAAATACAAACACAATAAGTGTTTATTCAGAGCAGAAAATTTAGTCCTCATCCAGTTTTTGCCTGGTTTGTAACATTGCTAGAAGGGGCTGCCTCTTCCTTCCTTTGTTTATTTGTTCTGATGGCTGATTAAAAGTTTTATCCTGATGTGGTGTGGGATAGATGGTCCATGAAGACTTGGATACCATTATGTAACTGAGCTACATTTAAATGTTGCAGTAGCACAGCGATAAATGACAAAACATCCACACGCTCCGGTCTGTTTTCCCAATGAGATGTGCTTCGGAGGTGGCTTCTATCCCAACACACATCAGTTTTGCATGAAGATATTTAGGCTTAAGCCTTTATATGACCAAAGTTGTGTTTCCTCAGTTGTTGTGGTGCTGGTGCAGGTACGCCGTAGTAACCCTGGCTGGGGGGTGTCAGTAAAACGACCTGCAGGGTCCCTCAGGGATTAGCTGTGGCACTGAGGCAGGCTTTGACTGACAGACAGCTGAGATGGAGGTTTCTTCTCCGGTCAGCCATCTGCTGACATCAGGTTGGCTGCTCAGCCAATCTAAGTGGACGTACAGCTTCACTCTTTTTGGTTTAGCTGTTCCAAGCAGTGCGTACAGATGCACAGAAAGCCCTCCCTTTACAGGGTCCATTAAAGGCTAGAAGTCCTTCAAAGGCCTTCACCATTACAATGTCTTTTGTTTGAACACATGCTTCCTTTACTCTTGACTTACGGCCCAACCCTCGTCTTTGTCAGGACGTCTCTCGGCCTGTGTGTCAGGATTTTTTACCATGTGTAATGAACACTGCATAGCAGATGAAGCTGATGGGTAAGATTTAACATGTTAGCACATCTCTGCATATTTTACAGCAAATGTGTAGGAAAAACATAGTACATGCAAGGATATTTCTCAGGTGAAAATGGGGTTTTAGTTGATAAATAGATTCATGGTTTATGTCTGAAAGGAAGTAGGAAGAAGTTTGTCACCTGCTGCGATAAATATGCTCCCAACATCAGCTAGCTAAATGTGTATTTAGAAGACACGTAATCGGACAGTTGGGTTACAGGGAACATTCTTCCACATAATGTCTGAATTTCATGGATTTAAACATTTGTTTGAACTGATGAATTGTTGAACATTTCTTTAATTCCTCTGTGTTCTTGTTCCACAGACTAACTCCTTGTAGTGTAACTCTGCTGTATTTTTTGGCCGGTTTGTCAAACATGTCAGCGTCTCTGAGGTTTTTACCTCATCTGGAACAAATTTTGTATATTAAGGGGCACTGACTGATTATTTTCTTTAGCTAGGCAATTAATTCTTATGAATTGGCTTCATGAACACAGTCATTATAAATTGGACTAATGTGGGTTTGTTTTAATTGGATCACAATGAATAGGATTGAACAGATCACGTCTGTAAAGTACTTTAAAGACTCATTATGCAACTTTCCGACCTTTCCTTTCCAAACTCTGCGTTCTAGGCTTGTTTGATGGGACATTTATGTCCCGAGGCCGAGAGTTTTGCTTCATGCAACGCGCCGCATGCTAGTAGGCCGATATAAACGCAGCGATCGTTTTGAACGCACACCAAGGCTGATTCAGCTAAGAAACACAAGAAGACATTATTGGAGGAAGGGATAAAAAGAAAGGGAAAAAGGGACAGAAGAAGAGAAAAGGCAAGAGTCAAGTCGTCTTTACTGGCTGGAGAGATCCCAGAGTTCAGGTTGGATACATGATGGATGCTGGACCAGCCGTCGGTCGGGGGCGCCTCACTAAGAAAAACTGCAAAGATTCTGTAGTGCATCTTTAAGCTGACCTTGTTGTGATTTGGTGCTACAGAAATAAAAGTGCATTGAATAGAACATGTTCATGCTCTCTACATAATTTGAGCTTTTTTGAGGTCAACCTAATTCTTACATTTGAGTATTTTTAATTTATTTGATTAGATTGTTCTTTGATTAGATCCCAACG
Source organism: Melanotaenia nigrans (assembly GCA_037177435.1). Lineage (NCBI taxonomy): Eukaryota > Metazoa > Chordata > Actinopteri > Atheriniformes > Melanotaeniidae > Melanotaenia > Melanotaenia nigrans. Next base: position 25,095,975 of record JBAFTC010000024.1, on the reverse strand, counting down.
CAGGCCACGCATAGAAGATGTGGGATTGAAGACCAACACTAATACAGGCCTGGCAGTATTAACCACTTTAATTTAATCATCTCAATTAAATATTCATGAGATTTTTAACATTCTGTGGCACAATAGTGTGAGTGCTGTGCGATTGTACAATGCTGCTGTTTGATTTATTCATTATAAGCCATTTTCAGTCAGTCTGCTAACTGCTGCATATAGTATGCAAGCACATCTTTAAAAACAAGGGGTTTTATCCAGTCGAATCCAAATGGCTTTCAAAAATATGAAGACGTCAGACTGACTGAAATTGTGCTAAATCAATGCTCAGAAAGCCAGCATGTCTCTCCTAGACCATACGGTGGAATTACTCCTACATGCAGATGCTCAACTAGACTCACATGGACCGACGTGCTCCACACATGCTCTGAAAATCCTTCTTTTTGCATCTTTAGGGTAAAATATTAATGTGTAAATGTGTCTGTGACTGAAGACAGCGTGTGTACACACACCTCCCACAGAGAAGGTCTGCTCAAAATCCAATAGAAACCATTGTCTTAGCTTCTACGGCAGGGATGTCCAAAGTTGGTCCTCAAAGGCCGACGTCCTGCAGGTTAGTAATTTTTCCCTGCTCCAACACGCCTGACTCCAATTAAATAGGTCCAACAGCCTCTAAAGTTCTGCACAAGGACTCATTAATTTGAGGCCGGTGTGTTGGAGCAGGGAAACATCAAAAACATGCAGGATTGTGGCCCTTGAGGACTGGAGCTGGACACCCCTGCTGGGTGGGTTGCTTCGTTTAGGGGGAGGTGTGAATGAACAAACTCTGATGAAAGGAGCGAACTCTGGTCTGCCTACAAACGTAGCTTTTGGTTGGCTTCTTGTGAGCCAAATACAGGAAGTAGGCTACAGTGCAAAGGGCATTGTGGGTAAGCGCAAATAAATCAAACATGTGTCGAAGCTTTGGCCAGATGAGAAGTCTCGCAATCAGATATGGAAGAACTCTGATAGAAATCTGGTCAACCCAGGACCGTTTAGGATTTGATTCAGATCCATGTTTTGCTCTGATGTGGTGGAAACAGAAGTTGTCCTGCATTACGGCACGTCTGCCTCCGACATGACGACCGCCACCGGGGCCAACGGCACGTCTGCCTCGGACATGACGACCGCCACCGGGGCCAACGGCACGTCTGCCTCGGACATGACGACCGCCACCGGGGCCAACGGCACGTCTGCCTCGGACATGACGACCGCCACCGGGGCCAACGGCACGTCTGCCTCGGACATGACGACCGCCACCGGGGCCAACGGCACGTCTGCCTCGGACATGACGACCGCCACCGGGGCCAACGGCACGTCTGCC
>JBAFTC010000024.1:25057263-25068248 GCA_037177435.1 Melanotaenia nigrans | reverse complement strand
TTCTGTTAGTAATAAATTCTGTTTCTTCTTCTGGTCGACCTTTATGCTGCTACATCTATTCATACATTCATTTTACACCATTTACCTCCCAGTCTGACAGCTGAGGCTGTCCTGAAAAAAATAAAATAAAAATAGCATCTATATGTAATTTTACATAAAAATTATGTGGACCAAAAATAGCAAGGAATGGCTTGTAGTTTTAAGGGTTAAAGGGAAAACTCATACATCTCCACCTGTAACACAAACCCGGGCTGAGACCTGACAACACCATCACGGACAACACCGTCTATCCTGAACAGGAGCCGCACCGGCGCTATCGTATGTTCCTCCCCTCTGATCAAAGACAAAACATCAAAACACATGTAGGGGATGACTGGCGTGTGAGTGCATGTGCATTATACATGAGGTGATATTACTTACAGAGCGATACTCTCTCCCTTTCGCTCTCAGTCGGAGATGTTGCTGCAGCATCAGTCTAATCCCTGCCTCAGGAGCAAGGCTAAGAAGACGCCGCTAGATCTGGCCTGCGAGTTTGGCAGACTGAAGGTATGGGAATGTTTGGATGTCTTTATATCTGGAAATGAGAAACTTTTCCCTGTATTTAGAATAAATGGCTGCCCAAATTATAGAAAAAAAACTTGTTTTTTCATCATTTCTTCTAAGTACGACATTTTATGGTTCTTCACTGAAGAGATTGGATTCATTCATGTACTTGGTCAAATAATCCAATGATTTGCGTATGAAAACACACTTGCCCTCCTTTTCTCTAGAGGATGATCCGTATCAAACATGAGCCACAGCTTACAGGGAAGTGTCCCGGCTAAAATTAGCCTTTTTAAGTGAAAGGAAAACAGGCCTCATTGGCTGTTTTTGGACACACACTTCAGTGTGTTTTACTGTTTCCCTGCCACATCAGCGGATTAGCTGGGCTGTGAGATGTATAGCTGGCACTATAATTCAGAATTAGACACACACACACACTCTTCCCATGCTTGTTAAATGTTTCCTTGTTGGGTCTGAGTTTGCAGTTTAGCTGTAAAAGAGCAGAAAGACGGCTTTAGGCTGTTTTTTTATTATTTTGGCGGTGGTATCTTCAGACAGCTGCTGGGCAGCGGATAAGCCTCTGAGTGCTGGTTCAACTTTCCACATTTAATGATCATATACAGTATTTTATATCACTATGTATTTTTCCAGGGAACTTCAAGGAGCTCGGCTTTGCATACATACATTATTTATGTCTGTGTTATAATTCCTGTCCTGATTCTGCCAGCAGACGCCTCATCTTCTAACTGATTTCTCTTTAGGTGGCTCAGTTGCTGCTGAGCAGCAACATGGTGACGGCGCTGTTAGAGGGAGATGGAGGGAACGACGGCCTGAACTCCCCGCCCACCACCCCCCTCCACCTGGCAGCCAGGAACGGACACAAAGACGTCATCAGGTGAGATAACAGCGAGCGGCGGGGATTGGCTCTGTGGAGAGGCTGTAAAAATAGATATTTATTTAATAAATGATTATTAATAAAAATAAATTATAATACATAAATAAAATATAAATCAACATATACTTAATAAATAAAATAAATAATAAAATAATCATATAAATACATAAAAATATAAAGATTAAATAAATGTAGAAATGAAAATAATAGTTATAACAAATGAATATAAATAAGAATAAAATAAATAATTGTATTTTATTAGTATAGAAATTATTAGTATTATTTTAAATAAATATAAATCTGTGATAAAAAGAACTGAATCATAATAAATACTTAAAAAAAGAAAATAAGTGAAATAATAATAATAAAGAAATTAAAATGAAATAAGTGAGAAGTGAGTATAATATTGTTTTAATGTGTGTTTTAATATTGTTAGGTACTGTATAAGGTATTGTCCTGTGCAACCTGTCCCGGTTGTGTTACTGCTGCTGGCCAGGCCATGCTTATAAAGGAGAGAGAGAGAAAAAAAACATATATATATACACTACCATTTAACAGTTTGGGGTCACTTCCCTATTGAATCCCACGGCAAAGTGACCCCAAACATTTGAACGGTAGTGTATATATATATATGTAAATGTATGTATGTATGCATATATTAGTAGTGGATAAAGAGGCGGACTTGGGGCTGGGTGACTCAGGTTGAAGTCTCCATTGAATGCGTCTTCGTTAACTAAAACCACGTCTGTGGCGGAAGGAATCATCAACTCTGCTACGGCGTGAGGCGCTTAAAGCAGGAAACTGCAAACCACCTCAGGTGACCTGAGCTTTCAGTGTGTTGGATGCTGCTTTAGTAAAACAACAATATGACAGTTGAGTAGTTTCTTTGTAAAGTAAAGACAGCGTTGGGCTTCTACTGACAGATGCTGATATTTTGACACGAACAGCACACTGCGGTCTCTTCTCATCACCGTCTATTGACCAGTGCTTGACCATCACCTGGTCAAACCTGAAGCAAGATATGCCTCATTCTGTTTTGTTGTCTTTTTTTTTGGTAGCTAAATTCTCTGTTCTTGATTCATCGACGTTGGCCCCTTGGTGCTTTTACAAATTTGTCCAGTGTACTTAGGGCGGCTGCTCAACCCCGGACCTCGACAAGTGAACGCAGCATGTACTTGTATATGCTGTTCTACATCAGCCTGCCATGCTTTTATACAGCATCGTCTCATCAACCACCTACGTGGTGAAAAACCGTGTTTGTACAAACTGTTTATATTCCATGAAAAGGATGTAAAAGTTATCAAACCACCAGATGTGAGGACTGTGCAAAGTTAAACAGCCAGTAATGCTGAAGAAACACTGAAAAAAACGCTGATTTGGCTCAAAGTGCAGCAGTGATTAAAGTCAGACATTAAACAACAGCTTTATAAACAAAATCACTGGCTCTGTGTGTTTGAGATTTCTTTAGTTGTAATGATGGGAGGAGCATGGTGGGGGCAGTATCATGCTCTGTGGGTGCTTTTCTTCAGCTGGAGGAGTTCTTAACAGATTCAATGATTTATTGTTGCTTCATTTTTCAGCATCATAAAATCCTGACATTTTAAAACTTTTAATATCCACTGGAGTCTGAAGTCTGCCCAGACGTACAGCTGAATACTGAAAGCCCCGTCGGATGCAAACTTCCTGTTACATCCTGCCTCTGCATTCATGCAGAAACATCTTCATCATTGATGTTTCTTAGAATCCAGAAATTTCCGCTCTTCCATCCATGACTGACTGACGTCAGCTTTTTTTCAACATACGACTCAACAAATAATGAAATTCCTCGTTAAAACTTCTGAGTACACACCAGAGGTGACAGACGTGTCTCCCTACTGACAGCGCTGAAGACCAACACATCCACCAGCACACAATTTATCTACAGCGATCGCAGATCAAAGCTCAACTAATCATGAGACACATAATGAAAGTGATCGATATGACCTGAATCTGGCTGTGATCGAGCTGAGCTTATTGAAGTAGGCCATGTTACTGAGTGAAAGCTGTAGTTAATAAGCAGCACTACTGAACTGAAGTAATGGCTGATCCATCTTCCTCCTGTCTCCTCTCTGGGCGAAGCTCTGCTGGTTTCTCAGGATGATGCAGAGCAACGCCGGCTCCAGGAGTGTGCGTAATGAATGCCAGGGTAGCATTCAATGAGTCAGAAACAGAGTTTTAAAGTTGGAAAGTTACGTTGTGACACTTTAAAGGAAAGGCTTCAAGCATGTGGACAGAGACGGTATGCGTGCGTTTTTACGTGCTGGAGAGCAGGGAGTTCAGATTTGTAGCTTCATCAGTCTGTTAAAGTGACTGTGAGATAACAGCCATTCAAATGACAGGAAGTAATACTCAGTCACTTCCTGTTTTTATTGAGTTTCCTTTTACTAAACGTTTAAATGAACATGCTGAGTGTGCAGTGGTTACGTAAAACATGGATGGAAACAGCTAAAAATGAGCTTTTCTACATGTTGATGAGGAATCAGAACCATGGGTATTTACTGGCATCCATCTCGAGCGACTGCTTCCTCGTAGCACGCCTTGACATAAATTCATATCAAACTGAGCAGCAGGTATGAGGTGTTGAAGAAAACTGTGGTAGACGTCGATAAATGATCAGGCAAAGCTTCACTTTCCTCATCTGGTTGCCTCTGACGCTGAGAATAAAACCACCACCGGGTGTAAAATCATGGAGGAGGAAAGTTTGGAAAGTCATCTATTTATTTATTACACACTCCTTCCTACAGCTGGTCTGCTGTTAAATAAGCTCACAGCTGCAGATGTGTGTCTCTTAATGTGAATGCAGCAGATCAGACTTGTGCCACAAGTAAAACCCAGCAAACCGTACTGGGTGTGATCTGTCAGATCATGGAGGTACAATGTGAAGAAAAAGCACCAGGGGTAATAGATGCGCGACAATGTGTGAACACCCCCAGACATGTCAGCAGTTTCTCATAGATATGTTCTCTTTGCCAGGAAGCGCCTCCCTGTCTCTGAGACATGCTGCTAATTATCTTCCCTCAGTTATCACGTTTGTGCACCATCATCTGCTTCCTCCTGAGCTAGCTAAGCCACTAAGACATGCAGGAAGCACGTTTGAGCTCAAAAAAATCAACACCTGCATTAGCACACATGCTAATCCAGACGTTGGTTTCCCACTGCGGGATTCCTGTTTTTACCCCCACAAGGAAAATTAGGGCCTTCTTTATCAGCCGTACAGATCTGTGTGTCTTTACTGTGAAAACATTTTCCTTGTACTTCCACTTAGAAATGTGTGTAAACAGAAGAGCATCTCCGACCTGCACATGTACAGAATCTAGTGGTAGAACAGGGAAATCGAATTATTTTGCAGGTGTATCAGAGTCCTCCTGCATTCTTTATTTCAACTAAATGACAACCAGTAAACTTTTAGAGAAATAAAATAACCAGGTGTATAACTTTATTGGTATCAAAACTTAAAAAGATCCCAGTGACAAACAGATCAGAACTTATTATCATTGATCTGTTATGGAATCGGCTGTGAGCTCGTCGTCAGCCAGCTGATCAGATGCTTCCAGAAAGAGAGCCTGGTAGGTTTCTGCCCACTCTTACTAACAACTATTCAGGTTGTTAAATGACACGAGATAGGAGACAAGTGGGACATTATGTGCTCTTTTCTCTGAACAAAAACACATTTATTTCACCTGAACGATTCAGAAGCTGCAGTGTTTGTGGGAATGTGTGTGTCTCCTTCATTTCTACAGAACATGTAGAAGCAGCCGAGGTCACCAAAGAGCTTCACAGGGCCTTCTGCCCTTCAGCTGCAGACTCGTCTCGTCTGTGAGCCACAACACTTTTTCTTCAAAATTCAGTCTTTCTTCCTCTACCTTCACTCTGAGGAGAACACCAGTGATTTCCATGTGACTTCTAAAAAGATGTGTACTCACATATCTGGTTAACTGAGGATGTTTGTGAGTGGAAGTGACCATGAAGAAGTAGGTGCTTTAGATCATGTGGGATTTATCGTCAGCTGATTACTGGCTAATGTGCTGCGACTGGCCTCCACACGTTTGATAAACGGATTTTTTGCACTTACAAAATGAACATTTCATTCATGGGTTAAAATTTAAGTCCGTTTCTATGAATGGTTTATAAATGAGGAACCGGGTGTTTCTCAGTGGGAGGACAGTATGCCATTCAAACCAGCGGCCTGACATGAGGTCGGTCCTCTGACCAGCAACGTTCCCTCTCCGTGGTGTGAAGGTTGTGGCTGATCACTGAGAATCTAACGTGTGTGTGAGCAGCTGTTTCTCTTCAGGAATAGCATCCAGGTCTGAGCTCTGTCACCTCTGAGACGCTGAGCCTTCTCAGGATTTCGTAGCAACATGATTAAAACTGAGAGGAGGCAGAAGCTGCAGGTTACAGCAGAAGATTTCAGCTTTCTGTTTCTGTCCCGCAGTGCTGGATGGGTGGAAATGTTGAAATTCACATTTCAACCCTTAAATCATTTAACTTAATTGAAAACCATCCTCTCCTTCACTCTGAATTTGATCCAAACAGCTTGTAGGAACATTGAACTCCTCTGTTTTTAACTCTGGGAGGAACTTTTTATACCCGATCATGTTACTGGCTGGTTGGTAATGAATCTAATTAGCTGTGGGGAGTAGGGGTTAGGTATCAGCTCCCCAGGTCTGTTGGTCTGAAACGTGGTGCAGCAACAAAAAGAAGGACGTTCAGAAAACGCATGAATTCGTCATCATGCAGCTTCAGAATTGTTTACATCTTTAAACCACGACTCAAACCTCCACATGATGAGCCAGCAACCTCCTCATCCTCCTCTTCCTCCTGCACCTCTGCTGTGATGCCAGCATTCCTTCATCTGGACCTCTGACAGCACCAGAGACAGATTTGTTATCCTGGGTGTGTGCGTGGGTGGTGGCTTAATGAGATGTTGCAGATGTTTGCAGAGGTTGAATGTATGCATGTGTTTGTGAGCTCCGCCTGCGGTTTACACGCATGTTTCTGATTTATTTACCAGGCTGCTGCTGAAAGCCGGCATCGACATCAACAGATCCACCAAAGCCGGGACTTCTCTGCACGAGGCTGCCCTCTACGGCAAGACGGAAGTAGTGCGGCTGCTGCTTGACGTAATTACAGATTTCTTTCTCATTCTTCTATAAAAGCAGGAGTTAGCTTTTAAAGTACATCTCACTCAGTGTGTGTGTGTGTGTGTGTGTGTGTGTGTGTGTGTTTAGGCGGGAATTAATGTAAATATGCGCAACACGTACAACCAGACCGCTCTGGATATCGTCAACCAGTTCACCACCTCCTCAGCCAGCAGGGAGATCAAGCAGCTCCTACGAGGTCGGAAACTTGTCGCTTTTTTTTACTTTTCATGCTTCTGTGAAGCTTAAGAGAAACCTGAGTAAAGATGCTTCGTTGTTTTCGTTCTTTTTTAACAGAGGCATCAAGTTCTCTCCAAGTCAGAGCGGTGAAGGACTACTGGAACCTCCACGACCCGACAGCTCTGAACCTGCGGGCTGGAGAGCTTATCATGGTAACTGTCTCTGTGTGGGAGAATCACTTTCTAATACAGCAACAGCCAATTAAAAAAACACAGCCCCATCACTTGGTTGGAGCTTTCTAGTTCTCAGCACGTTTTATTGTCCCCTCTGGGGAATGTGTTTCAGAGGGGTGACACGAGCCGCCTGCACAAAAGATCAATGAAACACATAAAAATGCATCTGTAGCTGGAGGCAGCTCCCGGTCGCCCAGGCTGGAGCGTACGTTATTAAACCCATACTGGGAGGGTAAAACAGTTAGACTGGGCTGCTCACCGGCTCTGAAGGCACATACAAATGGCACTGGGTCGGGAGAGCGTTGACTGGATCTCCACGCCGTCACTGAAGCTGCACTGGTTTCACAGAGTTACTACGTGTGTAAATGCCAGAATTTCTGTCTTTTCACAGCGTCTGATTTTATTTTACCGTTCTCAGTTTTATAAGGTGGTTAACAAACCATTTGATTTCTAAAGAACTTAAAAATCCACATAACAGCTGACAACGTACTGAAGGCTTAAAGTATTCAGGTCTCTGGCATGCTGAGAATAACTTGATGTGTGCAGTAATGTAGGAAATCATCACGTTTAGTTAATCTACAAATGCTGCTGTCACTGTTAACCAAACACATCATTAACCCTTCAGAAGCTAAGCATGGCGTGGAAAATGATCCAGCTGCAGTCTAGACCGATGTTAGACCACCTAGAGCAGGCAGGGCAGAGATGTTGGTGAAGTGCTACGTCAGTTTGGATGGCGGGATGGAGGTGAGTTAGCAGAGCCTGCAGAAGCCGTCCTGATCGATTGCGTTTAGAAGGAAAGCAGATTCACAGCTTTGAAATTCATCCTGCTGACTTTCTACCTTTTTAACTCAAAAATCTTTTCAATCTACTTTTCTTATAAATTACATTAAGTTTGAGATTGACAGGAAAACCTTAAACTGCTGCTGTTAAAAAGCAGATCTTTTCTTCATTAGCAGTACTTTTGAAAGAAAAATCTTCAATACACTGTTTTCTAATTGATTATTGAGCTTTCATCAACAACATGATTAATTCTGGTTAAAAATCTAATCATTGCTCAGCACTAAAAAGAAAAAAGTTAAGAAAATTCTTAACTTTTACTGGTTGTTAGCTTCCATTTGAAAGAAAACAGAGTAAATCGAGCTTTTTCAGCGGCTTCCTAGAGACCCACCATGCCCGCGACCCATCACATCTTCCCTGATTCATTTAGCTGCCACTAACCGGGATTAGCATCCGTCCATCATGCTGGGTCTCCGCTGGGCTTACGTGTTGTGTTTAGGAGTAGAGGTTTTCCCCATTAAAGTCAAGCTCTCACAGCTGTTTCACACCTGGGTTTCAGCTCGCTCCACAGGTCCAGGTGGTAAACCCCAGACTGGCTTCCTGCACTACCAGAAGCAAAGTTTCAGGACCCTTAGCTTAAAGTTTGACTGAGAGAAATCTGACATTCCCGATAACACAAGGCCATCACAGAGAACACTATTCAAGTGTCTTTTACTAATTTGCTCATTTTGTAAATAGAATTTGGTCGTTTTGGATACTCCACTTTCCAGTTTCTAGGTAAAGAAAGGAGTTCATTCTTGAATAAAGTTAAAGAACAAGTGCGAACAGAGTTACGGCTGATGGAGTTTTATTAATGCTGATGTTGCAGGGATAAGAGCAGAAACGTGTCAGAGAAATGTAACATGAACTGATGTGAAGTCCTTCTGAGCCTTTTTACCGCTGCTTTGTTCAGCCTGCTCCTGATCTGGGGGGGTGGGGGGTCGGGATTATGTGATGAAGACTTGAGTGAGTTGGATTTGTTTGGGATGTTTTGGGGTAATTTGGTGTACCCTGAGCCGGAGACCACAGCAGAGAAGCAGGCACAGACTTGCTGCTGCTGTCACTCTCTCATTACCAGCTTGTTTACTCAACACCCCACCTCCACACACACACACACACACACACACACACACACACACACACACACACACACACCCACACACACACACACACACACAAATACACCTCTTTAGGGACCTCAATACTTGCTTCAATACCTCTCTATTCACATCCCCGCTCTATGGGTGCTCTGCTTCGCGGAGCCTTTCAGGTCTTCATCAGGGTTGAGGCACTACAGGATCCAATCAAACCTTCGTCTAAAGCCCATTAAGGTGCAGGACCCTGGAGCGGTGAAGCTGTTAGATGTATAATTTAAAATTTGTATATTACTACACCAGCAGGAAAACTTCATATTTTACAGAGGGAACCTTTTTCTCAAGGAATAAGATGACAAATTCTTATTTTATTCCTGACATGCATGACTGATGTCTAAAATCACAGCACAGGATAAATGGATTTCTCCAGTTTGCATGGTAAAAATTGTTTCACAAGCTTTAAAGCAAGTAATGACTGACAAATTACAGCTCTCCCCAGCAAAGAAATGTTTTCTCACCATAAAAAATGCTGTTAAACTATAAGTTTCCTCTGTCAAAATTTATTTTGCATGGTGATTGTTAATTGTTTGACCTGTAACTTGTCTTCATTTATGCTCCTTATATTGATAAATTTCTGAAAAGTACAGCGAATGCCTCAGACTCCAAAGGTTCCCAGAAATAACGAAAAAAAGAATTAATTTTTAAAACCGAGGATTATTAATCAGAAAGAGAAAAATTGACTCCCATTTAAGTAAAATTAGGTAAATGCAAATACTATTTTAAGATCCATGAGACTCAGAGAAGGAGGTTAGAAAATGAGAAATAGGGTGTGAAAGTTATAGTTTTGAACAGTGATAACAGTATAAATAAAGGTGTCTGGATCACCCTGCTGCCTCTTTTTAAGTTCTTTCTTTTTAAGCTGCATCTCATGTAAATGTCCGTAAATTGTTTCATACCTTTTGTCCCTATACAAACGATTAATGATAATATACTGTATAAGAGTATCGCAATATATCGATATTAATAACAATCGTGATACTGATTTAAAAATAATCACATGATAAAATCATGTGATTAAAATATAACCAATCACAATTGTTCTAGTTTGCCGAAGCAGACAAACGCCCTTTATGGAGTGATTTGATGGTAACAACATTGAAAAATAAGCAATGAACAAGAGAAAATCACAGAAAACGAAGTCTTAGTGCCAAAAAGAAAAGTAAAACAGTTTTTTCAGCTACAAGAAGGATGAATATTGACCAAACCCGTCTTCTGTAGATAGTGCTTTGCACCTTTTAACACAACTTATTTGTTTGGTCATTTATGTTGGCACCACACAGCTCAGAATGACGAATGCAAGGCCAGATCAGAGTGTCACCCAAATAAAAAACATTTAGGAAGCCATTGCAAGTGTTACACCATATAAGAAAGGCAGAAAAAATAATGGCTGCTATCACGTTTCAACTGTCTGTAGACATGATACCCATTATTACCAAAGATGGTTTAAAACATTATCACCTCATTCGAAAAACGGTTTGTTATACTGTTGCACAACTTTTTTTTCTCAAGTTGCCATCCTGGAGCTGTATGAGAAATGTAAGGCAGAAGTTCAAACAGAGCTGTCAGATTACGCAGCTACAACTGACGCTCAAATACAGACAAAAGCCAGACATTCACAAAAGAGGTAAGATCAGGTTGTCAGTAAGATGGCAGGAGTGCAGCTATTCAAGCCATCTGCTGGAAATCCCTGTATGTTTTCACATAGCAATATATATCACAGGGTTAGAAAAAAATTACATTGTTAGTATTTTCCAACAGCAGCCCTTCAACACGACTGTGCTAATACATAACATGTTATTTATTTTCACTTTTGAGAGGTTTTGGTAGCCAATCAGATGTCAGATCAGGTACTAGTCCACATCCAGTGTTAGTCATGATGTTGCTCTTTAATATTTTACTGGTCTGATGCACTGTGTTCTTTCAGTTTAAGATTTTTTTTTATCATTTAATATACATTTTAAATCTTATTATGTTTTTATAAATA
>JBAFTC010000024.1:24989257-24999262 GCA_037177435.1 Melanotaenia nigrans | reverse complement strand
AATGTAACGGATAAAAGTAAAAAGTACTCAGAAAAATAAATACTCAGTAAAGTACAGATACCAAAAAAATGTACTTCTTTAAGGTACTTCGTTACTTGTACACACACATACAACTTTCTGCTCACTGGTTGATCTCTGAATAAACAGTGGTTTTTACTTTGCTCACCCTTTAGGTAAAAGGGGTACCCATCACAATTTACCCCACAGAGTTACACACCACCATTCCCAGGAACTTTTCACCATAAGCGACCGAACTCGGGGACTTCAGGACGTGTTGTTCTGCAGACGCTGCAGGCAGATGTGAATCTGAGCCCTGATCTTCACAACTAGCAGCTGTGAGTTAAAGAAACGACAGAAAGTTTGTGTAGGAGGCTTCAGACTCATGAGGGATGAAGCTGCTCCGACCAAATAGCTCACCAACATGGCCTTTAATGTTCTAGATTTACATTTCTGTTTGTCTATTTGAAATGAAATGAAAAATACTTTATTAATCCCAAAAGGGAAATTCAATAAAAGGGAAATTCAATACTCCAAAAGGGAAATTCAATTTCAATTACAAACCGACTGACTGGGCCATTATTGTTGCGGGTGGATGTGGAAACCGTGGCGAGGTGGAGGGGAGGGGTTTGGTTGGTTAAAACCTGCATCTTCACCAGCAGATGTCACGAACTTCTGCACACCTGATCTATAATCAATAACAGAAAACCAGCTCCAGACAAACACACAGATAGAGCTGCAGTGACGTCAGCTGATGGTGTTACAGCCACAGCAGTGCAGCCATTCAAACCTCCCGTCCCTCAACAGGTAATGAGATTCCAACTTATTAATTAAATAAGCCTTCGGTCAACTCCAGCATTGATAAGGGGAGATCAGACAGACCAACAACAAATACTTTGTAGGCTGTTGAATAGTATGTGACATCATCCAGTTACCAAACTTTAGGGCAGCAACGAATCACACGGTGAAACAGCAGGAGGTCCAGAAATAACCACCAACTCTGCCAAAACACACACAGCTTTATATCTTTATTAACTGTCCATGTCAGTTTATTTATAGAGCACATTTAAAAGTTGATGGCCAACCAAAGAGCTTCACATAAAAACAGTCAAACAATAAGAAAAAATAAAAGCAAATCAACAAAAGAAAAAAGAAAAACAGATAAAGTGCAGTAGAGCGGACTCTGCTCAGCCAAAGACCATCTGGTCAGCTGACCTAAGGGCTCTGGAGGGTCGACCTTAACGAGGTCAGATAAATATGCTGGGGCTAGTCCATTCAGGCACTTAAAAACAAGTAAAATAATCTTAAAATCATCCTGTATCTAACCTAATTAATTACTATATTACACCAACAGTATTTTTCTCAGAGGACTAATATCCTAATGCAGGGAAGGGTTGGTCTCTGCAGGATCAGCTGTTTCTTGTCAAACTGGATGGAAAGATGGCTGAAAGGTCAAGGTCTGGGTGTGGTGACAACACCCAGCAGGAGCCTGGAGGGTTGATAATGATGTTTGGGGCGAAGGAAGCTGAGGAGGAACGCCACACTCAGGATCCAGAGAAGAACAAGATGTCCTGTTTGTGCTGGGCATGTGTGTAGTCCTTATCATGTCTTTCTCTGGCAGACATGACGCACTGTAATCTGCACCCAACTCCTTCAACAGGCAGGGAAGCACGTCTCCATCTCTGTGCAGCTCACTGGCTACTTCTTTTAATATCTAGCTGTAGAGGCTTCAGATCAAGCTGAGAGCAAAATAAATAAACCTGAGATTCCTCGGTTTTTGTCTCAGACTGTGCATCTTTGGTCTTTAGTGTCTGTAAGTGCTGCTTTTGGATTTTCAGGGAGAAAACTGATGTACATGAACAACACAGTATCAACAGAGTCATGAACAAACAGCCAAACAGTGCGGGGACGGCTGAATTATAACACCACTGGACAAAGTCTTCCATGACTTGCTGCTGAAGGAACTTGGGGTTGTATTTCAGTACTGATTAACTTACTCTTTAACCAGTTATTCAAGGCATTATATCAGATTTTACAGCCCCACCTTCCTGCATATCTAAACATTTCTCTACTATGTGCTACATGTGAACATAGACACATAACTAAAGTAATAACTATGGATGAGTGATGAGTAATATAGATTACACATTTATTGCTGTTTGGCATGCATCTGTATGGAAGACCGTTAGCGCCAAGAGAAGAAAATGACAACATGGGTTGAAATAATTTAATTCTTAAAAGTTAAAGCCATTTTTGTTATTTCTGGTCCACCTGTTTTGTTTTATTTCTCTTTCAGTTTTTTTTATGTAAAAATGCCTGCAGAACATCCAGACAGGGCTGAGCGATTAATCGAATTTTAATCACAATTACGATCATAAAAATGAAAGGATCCGATTATTTTTGTTCTTCGCAGTTTACTCTTGTGCTGTTTTCAGTTGCAAATCGAGCACAGCTGGCATTACAGCGCTCTGCTGCAGGCTCCTCCCACAGTGGCAGACTCCTCCCACTGCGGCAGACTCCTCCCACAGCCCTGACCGTTTTAGCTTTATTCAGCACGAGTTGCAAACACCTCGCCAGTTATGGGCTGGACACATGGGAGGCGACGTCGTTCCTTCTCCATCATTTTCTATCGAACTTGTGCAATGAGGTGAAAATGGCTGCCCTCCTCCAGCCAAGCGACAGGCGACATTCATGCATGTGAAATGTTGCGCTGATTCACGCAGACGTGCACACGGGGGCGACGCGACACGACACAAGAAAATAGTTCAATTCTTTTGATTCGTGACTAAATAATCCACCAGCATCCAGAGACACAGAGACAAACGTTATAAACAAGTTAACAGTTCTCAGTTAACACAGAACAACCTGGATTTAAGAAACTCATCAACACGTTGGACAAACGGCATCACCGCCATCTCGTCTCCATGTTAGTGGAGCGTCTCTCCCTGGATGATGAGGATGATGAGGGTGTTGTGAAGGACGTGGCTACAGTCTAATGTTTGCCACCACTATGGTCCTGTGGTCAAGCCGCACCATATATTAATTACTATTTTTATTATTTATATTTATTGACGCGGATTTCAACGTGAAAATTGTGTCCGATTTTTCCCATAATCGAGCCCTACATCCAGACATGATGCTTTCAGGACAGCCTCAAAGGGTTAAATGATGTAAAATGAATGAATGCATTTTGTTTTTCCTCTGAGTTTCAAGTTCAGACACCGAACACCTGCACCAACAAGTGTGATGGGGAATTAGCTTCAGCTAAGAAGGGAAGAGAAAATATTGACGCAGACTCTTGAAGCGTTGCAGTGGGATGACAAACTTCCACTTGACAAGGTGAAAACTGCCCCCAGAAAAGTTGCTCCAATTAAATCATCCTGGTCAATCAGTTTCTATCTGTCAAGGAAAATTCTGGAAAAGTCTGCGAGCTAAAATGTTGTAATGCTGTGTGACACTGCGACTCACATGAAAAAGGTGAAGGAAGACTTCTCCAGCTTGGGCAGTTTTGCTCATGACAAACATATTTCACATTGTTGCTGTAAACCTGTGCAGCATGTTAAACACTCACATGCAGCACAGTCCTGTTTGTACCATCTTCAAATTAAACTAAAATGAAGACATTCCAGCTTGATTGAAAACTAGCTTTTATGTCCACTTCAGAAGAAACGAGTTTTCCCAACTGATACTGCAGACCAAAACGTTCCCAGATTATTTACATACATAATCTTTGATTTATTTAGAAGGTTTTATTCTTATAAATAATTTTGGAAAACATTTAAACTGGATCATTTTAGTTTACCAGCTGCTCTCTTATTAAGCAGTGAAACCTTACATAATTACAAGAACAGCAGTAATGACCATGATCGCAACAGATGTTCATGTGAGCTGATTTAGTATCTGCAAATATCCAATTTAAAATATCAGAATTGGAATTGATGTCATTGGCCAAACATGGAGTCACATCCTTCCTTCGTTTGCACGACTTGGCATTAAGACGTACGGTAACAAAAAGCCCCTCCTGCTGTTCTAGTTTGTTTGTTTGTTTGTTGCTAACAGTCCCTGAGGTCACTCATAGCTTGTTTTACATGCATGTTAAAGCAGTAACAGCACTGGTGGGTAATCAGCAGAAATGAGAACAAAAGCTTTTACACAACCAGAAACAACATCTGCTTTTTAATGTCCCACAACATCATGAAGGCAGGATTAGCCTGGTTTAAGTATAATGGAACAAGAGACAACCACCACCATAAACATTCCCCTCGGCTCGTTCAATATCAAAGGTTAATGGTTTTACAGCTGACTGTAGTTAAACAGTAGATCCTGTGCTTCGAACTAGTCTCTCATAATGAGGGATGACTTATCTGGAGGACCTTGAACTGAGCAACTGAGATGCAAAAGATAGAAAAACTTTATGGCGAGTGTATCTGGGCATAATTCCACTCATAGCTACACCTCAAACATGCAATAAATAACATGACTGTCACACATCTCTGGACCCTGCTTTACCACTCCAACAGGTCTGCTGCAAACAGCTTCCCCTCTCACATCAACGCCTCCAAATAATCAACTCAAGTTAAGTTCAGGGATTATTGGAATTCACAGAAG
The DNA here is from genome assembly GCA_037177435.1 of Melanotaenia nigrans. NCBI lineage: Eukaryota > Metazoa > Chordata > Actinopteri > Atheriniformes > Melanotaeniidae > Melanotaenia > Melanotaenia nigrans. The sequence goes on along the minus strand of JBAFTC010000024.1, from coordinate 24,994,657 downwards.
GTCTCAGCAGCAAGACTTGCACGAGGGGCTCAGTTCCTCACTAAATTTAGCAGAACCCGGGGCTTGTTACCTGCTGGTACCGACCACATCTTAGCCATCGTTCTGGGGATTTCAAGTGTTCAAATATCATCCAAATCTCATGCCGAAGACATCTTTGTCTTGTTCTGTTTGAACAGGACAAAGCAACACAGATGAGGTGAGAGGTAGACCATGAGATGATTAAAATGCTTTGTAGGCATTAATCTGTCCAAAGGACAGTCATTTTCAGCTGTGCAGGACTAGGACCTGCAGCACTTCTCATTAACTTGCACTGATGAAAACAAACAGTGGAGCTTCTGCACAATAGCAACTATTTTAGCAGGAAGTGGTTTTCTCACAGGATCCACCCATAAAACTCAGCAGTCAGATGAAACTGATGTATGTGGGGCTATTTCACCTTCTACTGAACAAGTCCAACATGTCTTTTCTGCCTTTAAAACTTTAAAGTAATGCAACTCCGCTAGCTTAAAACACGGGCTGTGCAGCACATCACGAGCTGCATGCAGGGGCGCCAGATAGTCGACGATTTCCAGCCAGAGAATCTTTCAACAAATTCAAGGTGGTGCAGGACACAGGCCCAGAGCTCCCCCCACGTTTAATGCATCACACATCAGCCACAGACCAAAAAGACCGTAAGAAAAACTATCCGAACACAGGCTGAACGTGGCCTGTGGGTGAGGATGGGTGGTATTCAGAGGTGGGGGTGCCCTGGGTGGTGTGGCATCCACCCCAGCTAATCGAACCTGCCTGCAAAGGTCTGAGATTATTCTTATTATCTTGGTATCACTATTAATTAAAATGATTATCTAAATGATCTTAACTGCTTCTATGTGTGTCCATCCATCTTTTTCTTTCCATTTTTCTTTTACTCTTTGTTTTATTTTTTTCTCTTCTGTGTTGGTATAACTCATCACATCATTGACACACCCTGTGTTCTTTTTGTTTCTTTGTAAATGCACCAATCATTAAAAAATAAATAAAATAAAATGCCACAACACACATAACACCAAAGACTTGGCTCAGTATTGACTATTTTAGCTGCTGTGGTTGTTTACTACAAACCAGCAGCAGAAGAAACGTAACAACATATTAACGTCACACCTTAAAAATGCTGAGAACCGCTTCACATGGACATCAAAATTTCTGCAGTGCTGCCTCCAGAAGTGCAGCAGCAGTAGGATACTCTGCTGTCAGACGTTTGCTTTGAACGTGAACGCAGCATGCAGAGGTGACGAGGAGAGAGGTGGGCCTAATTAAACTTCATTAGTTACACCTGCAGGTAAGGTAAACTTCTAGAGCTCTCCACAAGCTTATTACGAGTGGAGTCCAGAGAGAAGAAAGATAGCTGCTGATGAGCTGCTTTAGACTTTCCAATAAAGATTTTTTGATGAACAGCAAACGTGATGCTACCGTGGTTGACGCTGGTTAGATTAAACAATGTAGGCGATCTCATACACACCATAAGGGATCAACCACTGGTTGCAGTTTCAGATGAGCCTGTTAAAATCATTTTTTAAAAAGCAAAGGGCCACCGACGAGGAGCACTCTGGTTAGGTAACGATGTCACACAATTTAATACTAGAGTTTGCTTATGTTCACAGACCTGAACAGATTTGAAATGAATTGTAATTGATTATTTGATGAAGTGAGTTTGACGGTCAGGTTAGGTGCAGCACAGCGTGACACAGGTGAGGTAGAGGAAGCAGGGAGAGGAGTGGTAAATAATAAAACATTGGCTTCAGTTACAGGAAGTGTGATATTCAGAATTAATGTGTGGTATGTGGTTAATATTAGTAATAAAACAACATCAGCTGAGGTGGTTCACGCATCTGGTAAGGACGCCTCCACAGAGGCCCCAATCTTATGGATCCAACCTTCGGGGTGGAGCTTGACACACTGCTTTAGTCAAAAGATTCATCACTTCCTGTGTGTGGCAATAAAAACAAAGCAGGAACAGCTCCATGTTTAAATTTACTGTGGTGTTTATGTTGTTTAAAGCCACAAAACAAGAACCACCTGCTGGACGTCCACCATCCTCCTCTTTGACTTCTCTGTTATAGTTGCTATGACGAGAAGCTGTTACCTAGTCAAAGCATTTATTGCTGTCTGGCCGATACGCCACCTTCCAGGTAAGGGTACAGTTAGCTGTAGAAACGTAACAGAGGTCAGGATTTACCAAATCAAACCGCTCTAAACCGGTCCGTACCGATCCGAACACGTCGCTGGAAACGGGGCTTATGCGTCTCATTAGCTCCGTTTACATGGAAAAATCTAAGTCTATGTTACAGCTCGACTTGTTGCTGAGAACAACATCACCAGTCAGTCTCCGTTATCAGCGCTGGCTGACAGGTGACAACAGCCAACCAGTGATGCAGACGGGTCAGGTGGTCAGTGTGTTTCAATATAACCTGTTGAACGGTCACTTAAAATCCACCCAAAGAATTGTTCCTGCAAAATCAGAATAAAAACTGTGTTGGAACCAGTCTAGTCTGGCAACACTGCTTATTTACCAGTTTTATTCTGGCAGCTACAATGGATTTATTTTTGTTTAACTAACATTTTTTATCTGACTAAAAGCAGCTGTGATTTCATCTGTGCAATGACAATAAACGTTTCTCATTCTCATCCAGGATTTCTAAAAGTCATCAAAAAGAAGTGATGAATGTAAATATAAGGAAAACCCTTTTAATTTGCATTAATTAACTACTTGTTCCTGTACTGTTAGGTAGCTAGCACAACGGCAGCACTTGTAATGCCAATGTTAAAAGTAAAAGAAGGGCCTACTTGGTTCACCAAGAGCAGCCCAAATCATTAATGTGGACTAGCTTAGCTTACATAAAACTTTATCTAGTAGACATTTTATTATGACAAAATGAGAAATTAGGACATGTTTAACTGAGGACAAAAAGACCTTTAACAGTCTGTTATGGCATGTGCATTTTCCCACATATTTACGTCTGTGAGTAAACAGGCGTCTCTATCAGTTTGATCATGCTGCCGACTAATTTGAGCTGAAAGCCAGCTGAGCACAAAGCTGGAGGACAGAGGCCCATATATACCGTAGCAAACTATCAATTCACTCAGACTCTAAAAGGGGGAGACACTTCAAAAATACTTTACTAATTAACTGCAACAGTAGTAATTATAATCCCTGTCATGCCAAATATCCTGATTAAATCCTGATGGATCTGCAGGCTTTCTCTGGACAGATTAGCTACGCATTCAAAGAGCGCTGCAGGAAAAAAGAGAATAAAACTGTTTTTGCATCAGTTCCAAAAAAGGTTCAGGTGTTCACGCAGGATAAGAATAAAGGCTGGAAAGGGAGCTTGGATGGTGAAGAGGGTGTTTTTATTTTTATTTGATCTTGAGAAGGAACATATTGCACCTTAATGAACTTAAGTAAAATGAAAACTAGCTGTGCAGAGCTAACAGGCACTAATTTACATCTTGTTGTTCCTTTGCAGGTCTGTGCAACACGACATGCAAAACAGGAGAAACAAACAACAAACAACTTCTGGGGCACGTCAGCTTGGTTTACCTGTAAAAGCTGTAGGAAATTCTCTGGTGTGTTTCTGTACGGGGGGCTGTCTGGTGTTTCTGTTTGGATTGGGGGGTTGTTGCCTTCTATCTTCTTTTCTCTGCTCTCCTTTTCTTTTCTGTTCACTATTCTCCTTTTTTTGTGCGCCCTGTAGTCAGGTCTAGCAATATTATGTAAATTCTATAATTCAAAATAAATAAATAAATAAAAATTTAAATGAAAGAAAAATCGGATTACCAAGAGGAGCCTTATACCCATAAAGCTCCTCTTGGCAAAGCAAATTAGTTTGGCACAACACAGCAGCCAGGCCATCATTCTGCTGCTAAAAGTTAAATAAACAAATAAAAAGTTGCACGATTTAAGGCGAAAAAGTGAAAGTGCAAATTTCATGTGCATGAGGTTGGAGTGTTTTGTATCTGTGCGCATGTTTGTTTAAGACAGCAGAGGAGCCCAGTCAGGTGACGCCAACAGCACTTTTATGGTATTTGTTTTGGATAGCAGCCTTTGTAAAGACTCGTCAGATGGAAAACTGCCCCCCGGGACTCTCAGGAGTCCCTATGTTGGAACATACACACCATACAAGAACCTGCACCATATGGAAGATCCATGACATTAAGGGTATACAAAGCGAAGAAGTCTCATCAAGAGTCTCCAGTGTTTTATATTGAAAACAGCTCAAAGGCTCTCAGTACGCCCGAACGAAAACTCAGCTGATGAAAATAATGTCTAATAACAAGCTGTTCTACGTGTTTCGTGCTCTGCGTCTTCCTGTAGTTTCCATCCAGACAGCAGGTCTGGTCATTCAGCAGGTGCTGCCACAGCAGCAGCATCTACGAGCACAATCCTCCTCTACAGACTTCCTGTCATTAATGCATCTGAAAATGTTATGCAAGCACATAAAAGCTAAAATACATCTAATATGCCTCCAGATATTTACACTGAACAGTGAATGTATTTGTAAAAACTACATAACCTAAAAATAACAGCTCCTACAAAAAAAACTAAATATTTTAGAAATGGCTGCTGCTGTTTTGTGTTTGGTGGTTTCCTGCAACCGCAGTCTGCACAGCAGGGGCTGAGAATAAAGTTCATCAGAAGTGAACCAACCGTCCTGACACCAGGCCAAGAATGCACCCAGTCAAAGGAAAATGAACTTTCTAGACAACTACCAGTCACTAATCTTTTAACTCCACTCTTAATAAAGCTTATTTTAGTTGCACAAACAGTCGTCGCTGTATATTGCAAAGCCAATTTCTGCCCTTCTGTCAAATAAATCAAAGGCTTGGGTCATTTCAACCGCTGAGAAAGAACTTGTCCTGTAATGTAGAGATTTAGCAGTTTCTGTGTCAGTCCCAGGAAAAAGCAGGTTTGACAGTTCAGCTCGATAAATCACCTCAACAGTTAATCAGTAATGAAAAAAGACAAGATAAGCTGCTGATCAACTCATAAACTGGTTGGGATGACAGGCCAGTCACTTTTTAGATGTCACAGATACGCTGCCTGGCCAAAAAACAGACCGGCCACCTGGATTTAACTAAGCAAACAGGTAGGAGCCTCCTTTGGATAATTACTGAATGGATGACTGTCTTTTGAGCTGGTTTTAGAACTGTTCACTCAGGACTATGTATGATAGTAAGAACATTTCCACATGAACAAAGTGAAAGGAAGGATTGGTGATAAACCGCTCTGCAGCCATTAGAAAACCACTTATCAGTGAGTATAATAAAGCTTAAATTTTCTAGGAATCATAAAGACTGGACTCTGGAGCCATGGAAGAAGGTCATGTGGTCTGATGAGTCCAGATCTACCCTGGTCCAGAGTGA
>JBAFTC010000024.1:24956128-24966992 GCA_037177435.1 Melanotaenia nigrans | reverse complement strand
CACCGGCTTTTTACCCTCCAACTGGAAACTGGGTCAAAGAGCACGTGGGTGTGACGTCACTCGTCAACGTGCCTATACTCTGACGCAGTAACACGTCCTGACTCGGACTCTGCTGTAGTAACGCGCCGTCTGGAGAACCAGAATTATACATGAAGATGCACTTCATTTATTTTGGGTCATTTTTTGTCTCCTGCAAAAACCAAAACTTCTAAACACTTCCAGAAGTTCTGGTTTAATTCAATCTTATTTTTATTAATTTCGCCACCAACATGTTGAGTTCATGTTTTTATGTTTGTGTCTCTGCTGAACAATAAATTAGATCCGATCTGTTCCTCAGGAGCAAAGCGTGATTAAAACCTCTTCTTGTTGCCATGGAGTCTCTAATGTCTGTAATAAAGATGAAGGTTCTACTTTCTCTTCTGCAGCAGCAGACGGGGCAACATTTATGTCTCAAACAGATTTTATTCAAACCAACAATTAAAAATAGTTTCATCAAGTTTACATTCAGAAAGAATCTAAACATTTCATCCAAACTAATCACTGACAGTCGGACCCATGCGGCTTCTGTACAGGAGGAGGGACGATGCAGGTGGGGTCTCAGCAGGAGGTGAAGGTCTTCCAGAAGAAGTTCTTGCAGCCGGCCTTCCTCTCTCGGGGGGCGAGTAGCGGCCCGCTGCCGGCGGCTCGTTCCAGGTCCACATGTATGTCTTCAGGTTCTCCTTCGGCCAGAGGGAAGTTTTCCTCCTCCAGAGCCTCGTTCTCCACCTGCAGGAGGTCTGAGAGGAGGAGGTCGGCCAGCGAGGAGCGCAACATTTCCTGCAGACACATGAAGAAGAAAGTCCTGAAAACCAGATGTTTTAATTCCTGGAACATCAGCTGGAAACAAACAATAATTTGAGTCTGCTAAAGATTCATCAAGTCTCTGCGTAGCAAAGAAAAATAAGTCCATAAAACTTCAACCTGGTTCTAAATAATCTGATTCGTCAAAAACAAACTTACTTGTTTAGCATCTTTAATTACTGGTTTTATCTCCAGTATTCAAACTAAATAATTACAGCAGGATAAAAATAAAAAATTAACAACAAAAAAATAAATAAATAAATAAATTATTAAATAAATTAATAGTAGAATTAAATGATAGATTATATTGTAAATAAAAAATATTTTTTAAAATTAAATTAAATTTAATTAAATTAATCATTTTAAACATGAAAAATTTAAAAAAGATCATAAGTAGTTTCATCAAGAGTTAACTTAAAGTAAACAAAGAGAGTCTCATCTGTGGACATCTGGAGACAGACGAAGGATTTCCAGTGTCAGAAGTGTCTTAGCCATATACCATAAAACTATAATAACAGGGATAACACTAAGCTAATACCATGCTAATATCATGTCAACATCATACTAACATCCTGCTAACACCATGCTAAGACCATGTCAACAAAATACTAACACCATGCTAACATTCTGCTAAAACCATGCTAACACCATGTTAACATTATACTAACACCACACTAACACCATTTTAACATTATACTAACATCATGCTAACACCATGTTAACATTATACTGACATCATGCTAACACCATGTTAACATTATACTAACACCATGCTAACATCCTGCTAAAACCATGCTAACATTATACCAACACCATGCTAACACCATGTTAACATTATACTAACATCATGCTAACATCTTGCTAACACCATGCTAAGACTATGTCAACAAAATACTAACACCATGCTAACATTCTGCTAAAACCCCGCTAACACCATGTTAACATTATACTGACATCATGCTAACACCATGCTAACATCCTGCTAAAACCATGCTAACATTATACTAACACCATGCTAACACCATGTTAACATTATACTAACACCATGCTAACACCATGCTAACATTCTGCTAAAACCATGCTAACACCATGTTAACATTATACTAACATCATGCTAACATTCTGCTAACACCATGCTAACACCATGCTAACATCCTTTATGTTTTATGTTTGACCTAAAACTCCTTTCATCTGTTTTTGGTGAAAACAAATTATTCTTTTTTTATAGCAGCTGATTATTTTGGTGGTTTTTGGGTCCTGAGGAGAGACCAGGTTTAGGTGAAGATGAAGCTGGACGGCTGCTGGTTGGTTTACAGGCTTAAAGAGATGAAGAGTTTGAAGAAGATGAAGGGGATGAAGACGATGAAGAGGGAGGGAGGGGGAGAGTTTTATCTTTGGTTTCAGCTGCAGTTCAGATGTGAGCTGATGTTGGTACCGGTTCAGAACCAAGTTCTGGATCTATCAAAACTGAAAGCTGGCAGACGGAAAAGGACGAGTTTTATATCAGAGTGAGGACTCTGTTCTGGTCTCACTCGTTTTTATTAATCCACCTAAAACTGAAAAAACGAAACAAACAAACAAAATAAATAAATAAATAAATAAATAAAATAAAATAAAGAAACCCAGTAGAACCCAGTCATAATAAACAAAATGTACTTTGTGTAAAATTTAAATAGATTTTTTTTTTATGTTAAATGAAGTTTTTTTTTTTTCTCTCTCTCTCTCTCTCTCTCTCTCTCTCTCTCTCTCTCTCTCTCTCTCCCAGAAAAAAGTCCGTCTGGATCCGGATCCGACCTGATCTGGACCGGTTCTGATCCTGTTCCGATGCTCTGAACTCTGTTGGGTTAAAGAAAACCTGGTTTTAATGCCAAAGACGAAGCTGTTTTTTTTTTTTTTTTTACTGTGTTTATTATAGTGTTTAATGAGTAAAACGGGAAAAATGAGCTTTTTCTTGCTGGTAAATGCGAGTTTCTTTCTGTGAATTCAGACCAACTGTTTATCTCGAAGAAGTTCAAGTTAAATATTTTATTTAATTCTTGAACAGTTTGAATATGATTTTTACTTTATAACAAAGTGCAGACAGGATGTTAATTTACTGTTATGTTAAACTTTTAATATAAATTCAAAACTGAATTAATTAATTAGCTGTTAGATGTGATTCCTGTTAAAAGACGGAAACGAGAATAAAAAGTAATCTGATTACATTGGGACAAAATCAAAAAAAGAACAAAACAAAGAGAATAAATTCATTTATTTGTGTTTAACATTTTTAATCTTTTATCATTTATTTCTGCTCCAGTCTGGTCAAAGTTTTTTATTTTAAATTAACATCATGATTGAGTTTTTTTTCCAAATCTAAATTTCTGAAGATTTTTTAAATTTATTTTTCATCTATTTGGATTTTTTCAGGATTTTTCTTCCCCTTATTTTAAATCTAGCCCATTTCGGGTCTACCTGCTGGTTTCCATGGAAACATCTGCTGGAGAAAACCGTGAAAATCAAAATAGACTTGAGCTGGAAAGTTTCTGCGCGTGCGTGTGCGCGTGTGTGCGCGTGGGGGACCTGTTTGGAGCTGAGCAGCGGGGTCCGGTGCAGCAGCAGGCGGAGTTTGGAGTCTCTCTGGGCGGCGGAGGAGCAGCTGATGGAGGCGGTGAGGGAGATAAGGAGCAGGAGGAGGCAGCGGAGGCGCGAGGAGGAGACCATCTTCATCACCTGTCGGGCTGCAGTTCGGCGGATCTTCTGCTTCTGTCCCGTCGGAGAGGATCTTATAAAGACCCGCTGACGTCACCGAGACCCCGTCCACGTGGAGGAGGGAGGGGGTGACTGATGATGATGATGATGATGATTTCTTTGCGCTTTAGTGAAATGATCCGTTTTTTAAACACTTCTTCTCCTCCTGCTGCTCCCTAACAGAGTTCTCAGTCGGAGGTCCGCGGACAAACAGCAGGACGGTGAGGAGGAGGACGAGCAAAGGAAAATCTTCATCAGTGACAGGACCAGTGAGGCCATCATCAGGGTTTGGTTTGGTTCCTCCAAACTGGTTTCCAGTCTGGTTTTTTTAAATGACAGGGCAGAAAGGAAGGTGGAGTTTTAACAGAGACGTACGAGTAGAAAACTGAGCTTGTGTTTAAAATTCCTGGAAAACAACAAAAAGCAAAACATGTTCAAATAAATGGACCTGTTTAACCTTTAACTTCCATCAGGTCTCCCCGCCTCTCATCTCCTCCACCAGGAGTGGTGGTGTGTGTCTCTGTTGGGTAAATGTGATGTATATTTAACCCTTTAGATGAACTATGGACGTTTTCCAGCATTTCTATCTGTCCAGGAGGTTTACAATCCAGCTACTAAATGTAGTTTTATTCAGAGACTCTATCTGGTAAATCCACCATGATCCATGATAACAGCTTTATTTATCACATTCCACCATAAAAACATCACCATCACTACTATGGAAATCCTGAATTGGGTTAAGTGGTATAAAAAATAAATAAATGAATGTTTTGGTTGGCCTTTATGCTGCTATATCTATTAAGACACTCATTTTTACTTCATTTTAGGCTCAGAATCTGACAGCTGAGGCTGTCCTGAAAAAGTCTTACATGCATTTTTATTATGTATATATTTATTTTTATTATTTTTATATTGAAAAACAAAGCAAACAGGCAGACCAAAATAGCAAAAATGTCTTGGTGGTTTAAGGGTTAAAAGGCAGAACCAAGCTTGACTGAACGTCTCTGCTACAGTTTAAGAGTAAATGTGGAGGTGTTGGGGGCCTCAGTGTGACTATAAACATCTGTAATGTGTGAGAGTATTTCTGCAGGTTATTTACAGGTTGACCTGTCTTGAATTTGTATTGAATGTCAAATGAGGGGGTGTCCTGGGCGTGGAGGGGTTATATACGACAACCATGACTCCTAGCAGCTACCTGTGGTTCCTGCGTGGCAGGTGACCTTTGCTGGATGTCACTTCACCTTCTTTCTTTACTTTTATCTCGCTACCGTTGACTTCCTAATAGAGGCGAGAAATACACTCGAAAAACATTCTCCATATAAGCACGACTTAAGCTGAGCAGCTTATATAAGATCAAAATAGAGAATGAAGTGATTGTAATTTTCCTTCATCAGGAGGTAGAACAGGTTGTCCACTGAAGGCGGGTTTGAGGGGTCCACTGGCCTTTCTGTGTGCTGAAATGTCCTTGTTATCACTTAAATAGCAACGTAGGTGATAATCATTGACACTGATGATGAGTGCTTTCCATCCTGAGAGGAAAAAGCCACAAGGCGAGACAAGGCGATCAGAGGCAGAAGTCTGAGAGCAGCTCTGTTTGTGTTCGAGCTTTGTGAACGATCAAGGTTGGAACACATTGAAGGAATGAAAGGATTAGAGCTGGAAGGCTGGGGCAGCTTTTCTCAACACTTACAGGTTTGTCAGCCTCGCTTTGATCTCAGCTTTTAGAGGGATTTTAGGAAAAGTGTCAGTGGATAAAATATGGATGCTGCCTCAATGATCATCCAGGTAATTTCAGATTCACTCAGGCATTGCCAGAAAATTCTAATTTTTCTGCCTTTGAAACACACAGAAAGAATGCACTCTGCCTTGACAGGGTAAAGGGATGCAAACACCTCTTTCTGCAAATAACGGACGACATCTCTTTGGCTGTACTAGCTTATAGTGCTAATTTAGCAAAAGTTTAGAACAGAGACAAAAAACTATGGATTCCATGTTTTCCCTCTGACTGAGCCAGAAATAATAAATGGGATTAATTTAAAACTTTTTTTCCATTTTTAAGTTTTGCTTTTCTAAGCCATAATGTTTAGATTTAATGTTTTCTGTCATGAATAACACTTTATTTATAACACTTTTCAACAAGTTCTTTACAAAATGCAAAAGAACAATTATCAAAAATAACAAATCCCACCAACTAAATAGATTATAATCCAATCAACAGTCATAAGAATCCTAAAATATAAAACTAGTGAATTTAAAGGAGCCCGTCTGGACAACCCATGAATCCATGGACACAGATCTCTAACACAAGGGAACGGGATAGTTAACTCATGGCCACCCGGTTAGATATCCATGGGAAGTGATAATGAAGCGGTGGCCACAGGATAATTAGGGAGTTCTTTATAGTGACAGCAAACACGGATGATTTGATTTAATTTAATTGCATTTTAATCTCAGGATGAATAATTATGATGTTACTGAGTTTCCAGGACTCTGCTAAATGAGCATTTTAAAATGATGAGACAGAGGAGAAGTGGAACGCACGATAAGTCCCATAAGAAGCTAAACAGGAAATCAGTGAAGTGTGTCACATGATCAAAATGAACCAATGGCATTATCCATAATTGAGACCAACCAATGAGAGTCCACACCTAGCATAAAACCCTCCCTTTTACTGTCATGTTTACGGGATATCGAGTTTAGCTGAGATCAGATCTTTCAAATGATATCACACACGACGGGTTCAGACAACCACCACGGTGCTGCTTTTTTTTTAACCACAAAAATAGTTGTCTGCAGCTGTTCGAACAGCAAATAAATGCAGAAGTCCTTCCAGGTTTCTTTGGCGTTGTTAAGAAAAGAGTCTGATTCTCATCTGCTCTGACATGTACAGAAATGCCACCTCAGCCACAGAATACACAGAACCACATATGAAGATGCATTAAATGATGCATTCACTTGCACTTGGGAATCTGAGGCTTATCAGGATTAGGGGTCACCCTATACCCTTTATGTAACATTGAAATTTAGATTTTGTGTTAATTTTTCACTTTTTTTGTTTGACATTTTAGTTTAAAATACAAAAAAAGAAAAAAAAAAATGTTCTCAAAATGATTAAAAACGCTTAATATTGAGAAACGGTGTTTAGAAGGGATCAGAAGGGAAGGAGCATAACTAGAATGTCCTTTGATTCATCTCCCTGAATTAATTATGTCTCTTTGCTTTTCTCTGAATATCACTGAGTGCTTGTAACAGAACACCTCCATATGTGTGTGCGTTACGGAGTGAAACAAACATACATACTATAAGCCACACATATGGTCCACATGATGATGATGAGACTGTTTCTGTGGTAACAGACGTTAGCTGGGAAATGAGCTGTCTCATCAAACCCCTCAGGAGACTGAAGGCAATTAGGCAAAAGCTCCGCACATGTTCGGGAATTAGACACTGATGACGTGAAATATGGGACATTGGTGTTAGCAAAAGAGAAAGAAAATTAGATTTTACTCAACTCCAGGGTTCTTTAGAAGATTAAGTTGCAGTGACTTCCCTTTCTTCCTGTTCGAGTCCTGCTTTTTTTTCACGAGCAGAGCTTCCACAGCAACCGTCGCGGTAATAAAGATGGATCTGCTTCTTCTCGGCGAAGTCAGAGGAAGTGTTTCAGGTAACTGAGTGAACTTAGAGGCCCCTCCTTGACTGATAAAGGAGAAATGACACTTGCATTTTCCTGGTGTGTATGAAGTCTGTGAGACTGGGATGGGAGTAGCTGGACACTTTCCATATGGCTGCTGGGATTAGAAACCATAGATTAGCAGCAGATTACTGCAGTTTTCCCCTTTGATGGCTGCAGTAAATGTCTAGTTGGAGCAGATGTGTGTGTGCTGAAAGACTTTATCATAGTTACACACAACATCTCTGGATATCAGCGTTTTCCTCATCAAATTAAATCAAACACTTTGGTTGTTAGAACCATGAAAATAGAAACAGTTTTACATGTTCTTCATGAAGAATGTTTTCTAAATGATCACTATGTCCACCTCTGATGTGGACTGAAGTTTCCTATCTGGTTATTTATCTGTTTTAATGTTTTATGAGGTTAATGTGGAGAGCTGCTGTTTGAACATTCAACATTTTATCAGTGTTAAGGCTGAAAAAATAGCTGCATTCACATGTATAAATAATCAGTGTACATCCCTCCCGTTGCAGTGGGAATCCAAGGTTTAACCTCAGCAGTCCCCAGCAGCACTGTTGTTGGATCAGCTGATACATATTCGGTTTAAGTGGCGCTGAAATGAACGCATGGACCAGTTTCTCATCACCACGATGAGAAATCTGAGTTTTATATGCGACTTAGATGACGTGTCTGGGTCAAAGCTGGGTTCTAAATGGTTTGAAAGGGAATCTGCAGTATCATATAAATGCTCCATTTCAAAGCAGTGACACCCTGATATAAAAGCCTTGTCCAGGCAGCTTCTTTTTAATCCAGCTGGGTTTATAGATGTGATGCTTGAGTCAACACAAGATGCTGAAACCCCATAAAATGCTGTGAAAACAGACTGGAAAAGAGGAATTCTGTCAGATTCGCTGACATTTCTCACATTAAAACATTTCTACTCTGCGATCACACGAAAAGCAGCCTAAAAAAAAACAATGGTTTTGTTTTGTTTAAGTCTTTTGTTTCTGATCAAAACTAGAAATGAAGGGGAAATGTGGCACGGACAGCTTTAGTCTCCCTGTGGTCCAACCAGAGAACACTTAAAGGGCTTCTTGTTTGTTGAGTCATTATGTTTACTCAGGGGATGAAGGTGGAGCAGAAGGACAGAAGGAAGACCGCCTCCAGAGAGAATCATCAGCACACGAGTCACCAAGAAACAAGGACTAATACGGAGAGAAAAGCCAAGCGCAGTCTGCGGCTCACTTGTAAATATTGCTCCTGGTTTCTGAAAGAAAGAACAGCTCGTGTTTATTTTGACATTTGAAATCCACCTGCTCCCTTCACAATAGAAATGTGCATGATGATGTATGCGTGCACCCACACACACACATTTGTTCTATCTCTGTCTTTATAAGCGTCCTCTGTGATAAAACTCGGCCTGTTTTGCATGTTGTTCACATTATCTTTAAATGTGACCTGCTTGGGTGGAGGCAGACGTGACCTCACGCTGCGTTTATGGAGGTTAATACGGATGCTAAACTCGATAGCTTGTGTGCATCAGTTTCAAAGTTGTTGTGCAATCAAATCAGAGAAAAATTCGGACAAAAATTTTTCCTGCCATCGTTTTTGTTCCATCTTACCGCGTCCCGCCTCCGACACAGAATTATGACTTCTATCTCCCTCCAATGACGTAAAAGTCAGATGAAATGCGACCGTTCTGAGGTCACTTTGAGAAAAACAGAATATGTATCCGCCTAAGAACAACATATGAAAGAAGTCTGGGTTAAATTAGAAAAAAATCTGATTTGTGCCGTTCAGACTGTCATAAAAAGATCTGATATGAGTCACATATGAGCAAAAAAAGACAAATTTGTCTGCAGTGTGAAAATGTCTAAAGAAGTTAGCCATTAGCTTGAGATCAGAAGTGACTCTCCACTTCCAAAATACATCAGGTGCAACACTACTCTGCAGCCTCGTTAGAAATGCTGCATTTACAAACAGTAACCACTCGGGTTAGTGCTCAAATTACTTGTGTTATCAGGACTTGTCTCTAGCAGCAAAGTGATGCTCACAGCTGTTTAACCCCTTAAGAGCCTGCAATTTGTGTAGCAGCTACTGGACTGCTTTTACTGGTCCCCTGCTGGTGTAACAGCATCATCTGCTACTGTACAGCTGGGCTTCAGAGGTTAACTGCACTGGCAACTGGTCTGAAATAAGTATTTACTGAATCTACAGCAACTACTGTACACATCATTCACATCTCCAGAATCGTGGCTTTCCAGTGGTGTATAACATGTTATACATGTTGTTAACATGTGGTTTTTCTTGTTCTTCAGAGGTTTCCTCCAGATAAATTAGTTTCCTCTGACCACCACCACTTAATAACCATACCCTTAAATATTTCTAACCTTTAGATCCTCAAATATCTAATTCAACATTTTGAGCCCACAGCAGCTGTTTAGTAAGGTGGGCTCCTTGTACTGGACTCCACAAACATAGAAAGAGAGAACTGAGCCAGATTAAATCAACACATTTATATTCTGAGCCCATCACAGGTTTTTAGCCAAAGTGCATGTGGTTAAATTAGAAGAGTTACCCCAGTAATGTCTCATCCAACCACTGACGTGTGGGACAACTTACTAAACCCGGACATGAAGCCATCATTTAATAGGAACAGTAGGGACCAGTGTATCAGTGAGCTGACACACTAATCCGTTGATATTTAAGTAGGGCGCTGCAGAGTGGAGACCACCACATATGGGCTTCTATCTTAAAAAGGAAGCAAGTTATGACTGACAGCTCTGTGGGGTTTAAATGGAAGCTGTTCCAGCTGCACTGATTCATAACGCGATGTGACATTTTTCTACGAAGCCTTCAGGGAGGTTCTCTTTTATCTTTGCTCCACCAACAACGAAGTCAAGGGTCAGAGAGTAAGACAGGCAAGCATCCTCTGGATCGCTGCAGTCCCACTTCAGACCTTCAGACTGATGAGGCTGTGTGTGTGTGTGTGTGTGTGTGACTGCATTCAATTACAATCTTGTAATTTTGTATATCAGCTTAGCAGAATTTAGTTGAGATGATGATTGCTTTTGTTAAACTGGTTCTGTTATAAAAGAAATCCACTTTGTTTCCTTCTGCTGAAGGGATGCTGTGTTTTACTGAGCAGATTTGATGCGCAGTAAGTCTGGAAGCTGACCAACTCCAGTGAAACTGCATCCAGGAGAAGATCAACACCGTGGAAAGCGCCACGTCCAAAACTAACAGATCACCAGGAAACAACAGTCTGTTGTTCCAGCTGTAAGGCTCATACCTTGTGCACCAACTCCTCATCATAAGTCGGAGACGGCGGAGTCTTCGCCTGATTCTCGGTGGTCTCTCCGGAGCCGTAGCCGCTGTCGGGTTGAATCTCCGGGTACGCTGTGGTGTAGTACGCCGAGATGGGCTCCATAGACTCCATCCGCTCCATCCTGGTGTCTTCTGCTCCTGCGCGCGTCTGAGACAAAACCGAGGACCGAGGCGGAGGAAGAAGCTAAACTGACGGACCGCGCACGCGTTCAGGGTTGGAGGGGGGGGGGGGGGGGGGGGGGGGGGGGGGGGAGGGGGGGGGGGGGGGGGGGGGGGGGGGGGGGGGGGGGGGGG
>JBAFTC010000024.1:24939571-24951589 GCA_037177435.1 Melanotaenia nigrans | reverse complement strand
TGTGCACAAAGGATCTCAGTTAACCATATGTTAAAGATCTACAGAGGGTAACATGCGAGTAAATACTTGATAGATACAAAAAGTAAATGATAATAACTGAACCTCTCTAACAAACATCATCCTGGAACTACTTTTTACACCATGCTGAACATCACATATTTTCCATCACATGGTGAAATGTCTCAGTTTAATCATCTGATACGTTTTTTATCTTCTACTGGGAATAAAATATAACTTGCTGAGATTTGGTTATTTAACATTTTACACTGCATCCCAAATTTTGGGGTTGTAAATAAACACAAATTAAAGATGCATAAAAATTAGCCAAATTTTAGCACTTCATGAGATCGCAATACATTAAAGCTCATCAGACTTGTAACAATAAATGATCAAAGTGGAACAAAAAAGATGCAAATGGCCGCAGAGATGACCCACAAACGGCATCTTTACGCTTTCAGCTTTGTTTCATGTCCATCAGTCTGGGTGTGCTGGCGCTCAGTAAGATGAGTGAGGGGCTAACAATGCATGCACAGTTGACCCACAATCTTCTTTAGTTCTGTTTTCTTTCAGGTTATAATCCAGACAAGCAGACGATTGGTCCCAGGTGGCTACATACCATTTAGCTTTCCAAGAATCAGCATGAAGACGATCATTCTGTATTTTCCTGAGGTTGAAATTTCATCACAAACATGCACTAATGGAAAAAAGGGTGGTGCTCACATTTCCAGCAGTTATCATGAGAAGAAGTACCAGTGAACCCTACAGAGTTTAATTCTGGAGGGGAACAGCTTCATAAATAAAGGAGCAATAAACACTTTGATGCTTTTAGTCGTCGAAGTAAAGAGCTCATATCTGCTTGTTCATGTGGAGCTGCACAGACTGCCACCATCCCATAATAGTATGGAAATCAGTTTAATATTAGAACAAATTAAAAAGGAATCAAATATTCTGACATCTGACTGACTTCCTTATCCATATCAGATCCAGTATCTGCAGCACAGGAAAGACTTGTCCTTAAATCAGGGCCATTTTCATTCCCTATCTGAATGTATGGTTGCCATGGTGACATGCTTTGTGGTTTGGTTTCCTGTACCAGTAAAGCTTTAGAACATGCAACTCACTAGGTTTCAATGACATAAAGCTTCAGTTACCAAGAGTTTTGCTACAATAGGCTGATTTTCAGTTCCAGTTCCGACAGTTCATAGACCGAGTCTCTGCCCGTCTTAGTCTAATTCCTGGAAAATCATCAGGAACAGAGTCATTTTTTTTAAATGAGTAATTTAATTAGAAACTGAAAAGAAAGTGTTCTGTTGTGTTCATCTGTTACCATGGTGACATGTTCACTATCAGTTCCCATGGTGATTTAACGGTTGAAGGACAGACACCTCCATGATACCAGGCTCAACTAATGCCACTCCGTGGAGAGCAGCAGTGAAAGAATCTGAACTGTCCTCTGAGTACGGTGGCCCTAATGTCCAAAATAATCAAAGAGCAAAGTAGATAAAAGTCATTTTCAGCTTGATTCGGGGCTTTTTGCTTCAAGTGAAGAAAAAACTTGTGCTTTTCTTAAACAAGCTTGTGGCCTCAAAACAATCGATAGAGGTGGTTAAACGTGATTAAAGGCCTCTGTTACAAAACCAATTAGGTTTTGTAACCCAGGCAAAAACAAAAAACAAAAACGTATAGAAAAACAGGAAAAAGATAAACTAAAAATAAAAGATGTGAAAAACAACACAAGAAAATAAACATAATAAAAAAAATTAAATGTGAGAAACTAAACAAAAAGAAAACAATTTAAGCTCAAGCTTTCACGCTCCACGTTTTACAGACCAAAAACCTTTTTTATATATAAATACATCCATCAACTTCACACAAATCTTCCTGGTGTCCAGGTTTTTCCTGCAGCAGCTTCTTCGCAGCGCGGTCTCCTCAATGAACTCCAACACAACTGCTTTTCAATCTCATTTAACTTCATATAGCACTTTTCACACAAAAGAGCAGCAGAGCGCTTTACGCAAAAAGACATAAATACTAAATAATTTCAAAATCAAATAAAAAAATTAAAGATGAGCCTTCACAGACCCAAGTATACAACCTAACCAAATTAAAAACACACACCCAATCAATTTCTCTCACACACTCATACAGATAAACCAGTTTTTAACCAGTAAGCTTCAACCCTTCTTCTAAATCCTTTGGTCTCAACACTGGACTCATTTAAAC
Organism: Melanotaenia nigrans; assembly: GCA_037177435.1. Lineage (NCBI taxonomy): Eukaryota > Metazoa > Chordata > Actinopteri > Atheriniformes > Melanotaeniidae > Melanotaenia > Melanotaenia nigrans. The sequence continues at coordinate 24,949,366 of JBAFTC010000024.1, read as the reverse complement.
TGTAGAAAGGAAAAACAGAAATCAAGTGTTCAGTGTCTCTTTATTCTGCAGCTGCTATTACAGGAAATTTAAACACAAAAAAACTTCAAATATTTAAATTACTACATTTCTCTTAAATATAGTTTTATACTTTGCTTTGACGTAGAAATACACTTTCAGTTTAATACATTCTAACAAGTGAACTCAATCACACCGACAGTAATACTTGGTGCTCCTCACGTGTTCCTATAAATAAAGAAAACCTCGTAAACCATAATAAAAAAAAGAAATTGTACATTTCAAATAAGCACCAAAAACCACCTGAACAAGAGGAAAACACCAGCGGGAATCTGGACGTAAGCAGGAAAAACAAACAGCTCGGATGCAACTACAAACAGGAATATTTCAGCACACGCGCCGAGCGCAGCGCGTTCACGCCGTCTTTAATAACAAAAAGGATGCTGCCCAACGTGAAAAGAGGGATCAAATCCCCCAAAAAAGGAGGAGGAATGATGTTTTCACTCTCGCTGCCGACAGGAACACGAGCGGCGGCTGAGTTCTCCGGACGGTCGAGGCGACGGCGGCTCGGGTCCAAACGTCTGATGAAGAAATAACCGGAGTTCTTATCAGAAAGTGCGACGCTGGGAAAAGCTCCTGGAAATATCCGGGATCTGTGTAAGGGCAGAATGTTTTCATCAAATGGAGGAAGTCGGGGCGTTTAAGGTGCTTCTCAAAGTCGAGATGTTTCCCTCAGACACGTTTTAGATGATACATTCATTTAATGGGAGGACTGGGAGGACACGTGGACATGGACACTGGGGAAGCTGGGAGATGAAAGCGGACTCTTCCTTGCCTCCCTCCATCTGCTGCAGCTTCCCAGCCTCGTTTTACACCACACAGTATAAACCAAAAACCTCAAACCTGCTTTTCCTCAACCTCTGATTGTTTATCTGCAAAGGATTGTGGGTACTCAGAAGATGCAGAAGCACTGCTGAGGTTGAAGGACTGAGTCGACCAACAGTCTCAGGGAGATTGGACGAGGCTGTTCCGGGTCCTTCCTCGACTTTGGGAAGCACCTTTGCTTCCTCACGTGCAGCTCTGTCGCAACAAGTCTGGAAACTTGAGCAGGACGTATTTTCTGATTTCTGAACTGAGCAGGACAAGAAATAAATTAAATCCTGTGATTTGTCTCAGATGGAGGAGGCATGGGTTGCTCAGAGGAAGAGACATGATATCTGTTTCCTCCTTAAAGGTCCTATATTATACAGTCTCTCAACTTCATATGGGTACGCCCAACAACTGTGTTTTCTAAGTGCATTACCCCAAATTCAGCCTTGGTCCTTAATTTCAGCCATAGTGAGCTCTACGGGGAACGGGCTGTTTCTGTGTCTGAACCTTTAAATGTTTATTAAGTGGTTCGTATCCATGCCCCTCGCTGGGACAAGATCCCACTTTTGCTGGTGCCTGCTCGGTGATTTTAAAGGGCAGGCTCAGTTAGCTGGGAGGGGGCGGGCCAACGGAAGTATTTAGTACCAGGGGTAGAGGTTATTTCCCTTTGTGAGGACACAAAGAGAAAGATCTCAGACTTGTGTTTGAGCACATATTTGCTGAAAGTGGAGCAAGCAAGTGAGAGAGGAGACAGAATTTTCTTGTTTTGGGGCCTCAAACACAGGCTATGAGGACACATGTGACTGTTAGAAAACCTTTAGAAAGTAATTTTTGTATAATATGGGACCTTTAAATGTGACTTAAATTTGAAGGGAAATTGTTTGTCGGCCATTAAACGGCATGATGTCGGTTACTGTGAGCGTCCACCAGGTTTGGACTGAATTTAGGACATGCTCTTAGTAAAGAAAATCTATGTTTTTAACCCGGTAGAACCGTTCTGGCATGACGCAACGTTTGACGCTGTGACGTGACAGGGTGTACCATGTTGGGTCCTGATATGATGCAATATGACACGAGAAATTCTGCTTCGCCATGACGAGGCGTGCTGCGATGTGCTGTGACATGATGGGTCCTGACATGCCATGTTAGGATGGTGTCAGGACAGATCATGTCATGAAGTGTTCTGATGTGACGTGTCAGGATATCACAAGACAGATCGTGCTGTAATTTGCTGTGTCATGTGCTGACATGACATGTTGTGTCCTGGCATGTAGATATGAAATGATGTGTTCTAACATGATGGGGCATGTCGTGAGGTCATTTGATGGCCTGTGCTGTATCATGACACAATGTGACGTGTCCTGACATAATGTATGTAATATGACTTGATGTCATGTGACACGTTTTGTCTTGGCATGTTGTGACATCACGTGACGGATTGTGCTGTGGTGTGTTGTGTCCTGGCATTTGTCCATCAGTGCCGTTTAACAAATCAAGTATAACAACAAACTCTCATTATGACGAATTTTTTTCATCACCACAAGGTCCTAAAATAAATCAATAAAAAAAAAACTCCAAAATCTTTCCAGACCCGACTGGTTTGGGAATTTTCTGTCCAAATATTTGGTCATAAATCATCTCTAAAATCACGTAGACGTTCTCCTGCGACCCTTCAGAGAACAAAGTGGATTTGCTGCCCTCTCCTGACCTCACTGCTTCTTCGCTGCGTTACTCCGCTCAGCGGCGTCCAGGGCAGCCATGTTCTGGGAGGCGGTGACGAGGTGCAGGCCGCTGATGCCGGACTTCAGCAGGCAGATGATCCCACAGAGTCCCTGCAGCCAGTAGAGCCAGGCTGCAGCACAGAAACACAGTCACCAACATTATAATGATACTCTGAACATTTATCATAAATACTTCATATAATCTCTGTCTTGCTTGTTTGGAAACTGCTCAAGTTGTCTCCTCACATAGAGGAATAAATAACTGCTGACTGACGTCAAACTGTCCTGTTCAGATAACATCTAGTCATCCCTGCTGACGTGAATTCCTCAACACGAACTCTGACCCACATCAGGGGGGATTCAGACCCCCGCTGCTTCAGATAAGACACAAAAAAACACTGAGCTAATGTTTTTGTGCACTTGCGACATCTGACTCAGCTGATCTGTGTTTACATTCTTTAAAGATCCTGTGTGTTAAATTACTGACATCTAGTGGTAAAGATGGGTAAAGCAAAGTTGTGAATGTACGGTGGCTGTCAGCGGCCAAAACTCTTCCAGACAAAGATGTTTTCATCTGTCAGTGGATCCAGTGACTGCACTACATGTGTCTTCTTCTATGGTGTTTTCAAGATGTTACTTATCAAACAAAGCCAATAAAGAAGTTTTAAAGCTTCACACACACTTGTTTGTCCATTCAGAGACACCGTAGTAAAAACAGTGGCAGCTTTCATGTATGTGGACCCACGGTGAGTAGATATAAATGGTTCGTTCTACGAAAACAAAAACACAAGTTACTTTAGTAAAGAGGTTAGATAGGTTGAATAATATATTAAATCCTTCTATCATTGGCCTTTGACTTTGCTTCATGCTGCAACTTTAAGATAAAAAATCTCTTTTGCATCAGTTTTATGATTTTAAGCTCCTGGACTCTCGCAGCCTTTAAAACTCGAAGCTTGTCTCTATAACATCCAATCCATGCTGCACCTTTACACTGAATCAATCTATAACTGGAACTACCTTTCCACTCTTCATCTAGCTCGTCCTCCTCGCCGATAATCTGCACTTCCTTTTTCACTATATTTACTCCTCCTCCTCCTTTTCTATATTTATCAGCTCCTCCAAGTAACATCCTTTCCAGCTCTGTCTAGTCAATTCATATGAATCCTTTCTTAGTATCCGGCCTTGCATATGACTCAAAGTACTTTTTCCTCCTCTCTCCTAGTCCAGCTAACCTCCCAGCACTCCTGTCCAACTTTTTCTTTTCCAGTCTCTTCCTCTACATTCTCATTTATCATCCCAGCTTGTTTTCTTTCCTTCAGCACTTCCCAGAAATTTGGTAACACCACCTGGAACTTGTCAACACTCCTCCCTGAATTCTAAAAAACATTCCTCTGTCTTCAGCTCCCACCATTAAACCGTTGTTTCTGCCCTGACTACCTCCCTCCTCTTCTTGATCCGAAGTCCTCCTACAGACGGGCATCCAATGCTGCCTAGCAACATGATCTCCGGATGTCAGTGTCCTGCCGTGCCTGCCACAATTCTCCACATTTATCCAGACTGGAGACCAGGACTGTTCACTTTAGATGGATGGATTGTTATTGAAGAGTTATACTGCATAACTTTAAGAAATTCTAACTGTTATGATCTCCTTTACCAGGACCATCTTCCCCACTACCACAGCAGGCATTCTCTGATTGGTATTTCCCATAATGGGCACGATGCTGCCTTTAACCAGAGAGCTGTTGGACCGCAAGTAAGTAGTTTGAAGACTCAGAGCAGACAAGTCATACTGAAATGCATCTTATCATGCTTACAGTCTTGTTTGTGGGTAAATTAGCTTCCGGGAGCGCTGTTCATCATCGGGAAGCCACGTGACTACCACATGGATGGTCCTCCGCCCCGGCTGCCTTCCTATGAGAGCGTACGGAAGAAAGACGGGCAGAGGCCGATCCACAGCATGATTGCTCAGCGCTTTGGCCTCAGCGGCTGCCCTGAGGAGGTGATGCATTTCCACAACGTTCTCCCGCTATTTTTACTGCTACTCCCTCAAGATAAACTAAATTAAAACAACTATTTCAACTTACTTACTGTCTAAGAGCAAGATATGTGGAGCTGTGTGGTTAAACCCTAGCCTACATTAGCATGATGTTGCTAGACTGTGTCCAGGGTTATAATGATGTTCCAGCCAACATGTTTCAGGCTGTTTCTTGTTAAAATCTTTTTTTTTCTAGCAACTTCTTTTAACAATTAAGCAGCTGAGTGCAGCTTTAAGGTCTTCATATGCACAAAGGTTCCAGACCTGGTAACCCATCAGACTTTAGAGCCAGTGAATTTCAGTCCATGGTACAAACACTTAAACTCAAACACTAACTGGTCAGTTTATGGCAACAAATAGTTGCTATCTTTGTAGTAATTGTGCCACACGTGATTATAACTGTAATGACAAACCTACAAATGCTTTTCAATGTTTGTAAGATCAGGGAAAACTGTCCACATGATGTCTAACATACAACATAATGAGTTTTAAAGGTGTGGGTAGATGTCTCTTAACCCCTTAACTCCAGACGCAAGAAATAATGGGCAGAAGTTCAACTTTTTAGAAGCCTTTATTTGACTCTTTAATTAATTACTGAAAAATTAACGAATGAATATCACATGGTATACAACAGGGTTGTTTTTGCAATAAAATGATCCAATACGTCTCAGACACAGTAATATGATACACAAGGAGTCAGAGATCCAGTTTGCTGGATTTAGTGACATCTAGTGGCAAAGCTGCAGATCGCAGCCACCTAAATATTCCTGCTTTACCTTCGAATTTAAAGGAGAAACAACTGTCGTCGTTTAAAATACAGAAACTCAAACGGTTCGCAGCGGAGCCGGTTTGTGGTTTCTCAGTTCTGAGTTGCTACAGAAACATGGAGGTTTAACACAGAACAATGCAAGACAGAAGATTAATATGATGCATGACAACTTATTGAATCAATTCCTTAAGTATTTTATTTATTTCTGCAAACAGATTGCACTACATGAACATAGTGAAGCTCTAAATCATTCGACATGGTGAAAAAAGGCTTTTATGCTAATCTAAGCCGTGCTACAGTTCAGCTGCTAACACGGTCCATGAGTCAACTCAGCAACTTCACAGCACTATCAGTCTCTTCGGTGTCTGTCCATTTTGTAGCAACTCAGCGGCTCCTTCTTAAAGATGTTGCTACGTAGCAAGCTAACTGTGTTAGTGCGTCTAAGAGCCTCTTCAGAGGGGGGCAGGCCAGGTAACCAGGTCATGTGACTTCATGCCAGCATTCAGAACTATATTTGCTAGATTTATATTGAACTCCAAATGGAGGCCTAGATGGACAAATAATATGATCATGAGGGAAATGTTGCTTATTTTTCTTGATGAAAATGCTTTGGAGAGATTTTCTTTTGAAAATATGGCTCTTAAAGGATAATTAGATGTATTAGATATATTTTTATATATTTTATATATATTTTTATATTTATAAGCTAAATTTATTTTTAAAAATGGGAATAACTCATATTCATTTTCCCAACTTTATAAAAACCCTTTAACAGCTGTAAGCCACTTCTATTTTTATTTTATTTATCTAATTTTTTATTTTATTTATTTTCCTTCATTCACTCTTATTTCTATATTTATTTTATTTATTATTTATCTTTATTTTATGAATTATTGTTAATTTATTTAATATTTAATTATAGGTATTGTCATTGTGTCTTGCTTATATATAGAAAAACAGTAATATAATAATAAATAAAACACCTTTGAGTTGGTTTTTCAATCATTATAAATAAATTCCAGTGTTAAGGTGTTAATCACCTCCTTATCAAAAACTTACATATTAAGAATTTAAAATGATAAAAAGTGTAATTCCCTAAATGGCTAACGTAGGAAATAACAATGGTGAAATTATATTTTTTTAAGATGAAATTGTGTAGTTTCAGCCTAGAAACATGAGAAAAAGCCAGATTGTTGATATGTGGTTTCACATTAAGGGCTGTGATTTGAATGGACTAAAGGTTAAAAAATAAACACTATCATCACTAAACAATGTGAAACTGAGTCTGACTTCATCTTTTTTCCTTTCCAGCCCCCACCAACGTATGAAGAAACATTTCGCCACTCCCTTGAAATTTTGCCTTCAGATATTCATCATCAGTCGCTGGACGTTCAGCTGCCAGTCAGCCCTTACGATGACCCCCCTAACCTCAGCGAGGACCAACACAACGCCGGTGAAGGGTGCACACCCCCCCAGGGCTCAGCTGCTCCCCTCCACCCTGCTCCCCGCTGCAAGTTTCTGTCTATCTGACTTCTTTGTCAAGGCTTTGCTTGTCGCTGCAGCCAAGCATCAGGGACGAGGACAGCGCTTGGGGAAGGGAATGGTTGTAGTCTGAGCCAGAGCTGTTGATAAATCTGGGAAGTCTGGAGGTATTCGATGATAATGAAGCTGTAAACTCCTCCAGGCTGCAATGACATCTCTCTTAATGGTTTATTTAGCTACAGGTAGCGCCGCATGGTGCTTTTCCAAGAATGGAACAAAAATAAATCGTACCAAGTAAATCCAAAACACTCACCGGTAAACAAGCCAAGCTTGCAGACTGTTCTGGGCTGCCAGAGCTTTTTATTCTGTGCATCTGCTGTACAGATTTGTACTTTAAACGTTTACTCCATGAAACATGAGGGGGGAAGTTGGGATTTAAAATGAGTTAATATTTTCCATGAAATGATAAAATGTCTCAGTTTCAGCATCTGAAATGTTGTTAATGTTCTACTGGGAATAAAATATGGCTTGATGTGATGTGTACATAATTTAATTCTGTTTTAATTTACAGAGACAACTTTTTTTCTCAGGACTTTTCTCACTATAATCACATGCTTTTCTACAGTAGCATCAGAAACTGAGAACCTGCTTGCAGCACAGTAGCATGTATATTCGGTGTGGTTCCTGTGCTGTTGTGAAAGGGTTCACACACTTCTCATTGCAGTGACTGGCACCCACAGCACATGCAAATGTCTGGGTATTGCTTGTTTGGGAAGACTATTTTTATAAAAGATTTTATCATACACGTTAACTCCAAGTCTTGAACATATTTACTATTTTGGTTTCTTTTAACAACAGTTCATAAACGGCTGGAGCCAAGCGGAACAGCGGATGGACCTTTGGGAGAGAAATGTCTCATTTTTCTCAGATTTAGGAATCTAACTCTCGACTCATGAAGCACCAAATGTTTTGAATCGGTGAAACATCTGGACTGCAGCAGGCCTGTCCAGCACCTGATCCTTCTGCTATGAAACCACACCGTTAGATGCAGGCGGGGGAAGAGGTGTGCAGCTCGTTTCCTGAATAAATCTAGATGGAAGGAAACATTGCTCTAAAATGAGCATATTTCCCTTTAGGATTGATCTTTCCAGATTTTTAAACTGCCAGCTTGACAGGCGCTAATCACTCCGTCAGAGAGCCAGGTCTCCTTTTGGTCCATCTTAAATGAACTTTGGTCCACAGACTTTTCTCCATTACGTGATTGAACCTACATTTGTGGATACTATGGTGAACCGCGGTCACAAACAGGGATTTCCGGAAGTGCTCCTGAGTCCATGCAGTGTTTTTCCATGACAGGAATCATGTATGTTTTTCATGCAGAGCCACCTGCGGTAACCAGGTCTGGTTTTTGGCTGTTTGTCTGCTGGTCCTCTACGTGTTTTAATGGCATTTTATTGTAGATGATGGAAAAATCCATCCCAGTGTCACCAGGAATGTTGAACTGCAAACACCCCGAACTGGTTTCATAATCCAGGTTGAAAAAGAGTTGTTCTGTCTCATGATGACAGCGGTGGCCAGTAAGTATTAAAATGTGTAATCTGAGACTATATGTAGTTTTATAACTACTACCATGTGTTTAAATGAGCCTGGCCCTGATCACCTGTGGGTTTAGTAGGAGTAGAAAAGTGAAAGGGCTGTGTAATAGATGTACAGAACTGGATTTGAACAGGTGATTTCTCACTTGAAGGACAGAGTTTAGCAGCACACATCCAGCCCATCTTGCACCACATGAGGACTATTCGTCCTGGTCTAAGTTACAACTGCAGTGTCAGCATCTTCACGCGGCCACATATCAGTCCTGTACAGTTAATCATTAATCGCTCCATCTTTTTCCACAATTTATTTAAGAAATGATCATCTACATTTACTCAAACTGTAGAGGCATTTATTCTTTTCAGACTTTTGATTCCCCAGCTTTAGTTCTGAGAGACTCTGCCTCTCTAAGGTGCTCTTTGATGTTTTCTCTTTCTACTGTGAATAAAATATTGTTTTGAGAGATTTATAAACCAGTGCATTCTGTTTTTATTTAAACTTTACAGAGTTTTATTTTTCTAGTTGAGTTTGTAACTTCTGGGTTTGTAACTCATTCTTTGATTTAATGAACAATAGCTGAGGAATGAACTTCTTCTTATAGGTTGACTGATTTCCAGGTTTGGTCTCACACGGCTGTGTGGGCCCATAATAAAGAGCAATGTGAAAATGTTCCCACATGCTAACTGATTAAAACCACATTTGCTGATGTTTAATGCACAACTAAATATCTACACCAACTTTGACTTGGACTGGAACTTCAAGGACTAGAGTGCTAGAGGGTTACGTGTCACCATGTGATTCTTTCACTCATGTCAGAACACCTAGTGCTAAAGCACTAAAACATTTTTGTATGCAAATGCACATGGAAGAGCCTGTCTGGTCAAATCTGGCTCTGCTTAAACAGTAACTCAGCTGAGTTCAGCAGGACAGAGTTACTGTTTAACTCGGATCAAGTCAAAGCTTCAACATGGCGCTAGAAACCTTTCTCAGAGGTTTTCTCCACCTATAATAAAGTAAAAAGCATGAACATGATAAGCCTTTGTTATGCTAGCAGCCTATCAGCACTTGCTAATTGTTCGTGAGCCAACATTCTTTCCCTGAAATCTAAAGCCCATATTTGAAGGAAAACACCTAGGTTAAAGGAGGATTGTTATCCATGTAATGCCATTTCATATAAGTTAATGGATTAAAGTTGTTTGGTTTTTCTGGCATTACAACATTAACAAGTGTGGGTAGATAATATATACCACTTAGCAGATGTTAAGCTGTTGCTAGCTTTTGTGCTCTTTTAAGCTAGCTTAATGTAGCTCTTTGTTTTGAACTTTTAA
>JBAFTC010000024.1:24894268-24912421 GCA_037177435.1 Melanotaenia nigrans | reverse complement strand
GTCTCCTTTTTTCTTTTTTTTATTAAATTTTTTTTATTTAAAAAAAAAAAAAAAAAAAAAAAAGCGTTTTTACTGTGTTGGTTCTTTTTACGAGGGTGTGGGCTCAGCCCCTAATGTTCCCAGGTCCAGGAAACGCCCCTGGTTCATATACTGTATAAGCCAGTTAATAAAAATGACCTAGCTAAAGAAACCTAATGATTTACTAATGACTGATGATGATGATGATAAATGTTGTCTGCCAACAGCCTCAAGCTCAATTTAAAGAAGCACAGCTGCCCATTTCCCTTCCTGCTGTAAGGAAGGTCTTCAGTGGCAGAGACCAGGCAAGGCAACAAGGAGGTGGTTGTGAGGGAGCCGACTTCAGAAAACCTCCATGTGAGGGTCACCCACATGAAAGCCATTTCCTCAGCATTTAGAGAAATTCTCCAAAGCACAAACTTCTCTAAGGTGGAGACGGTCACGGCCCAGGAGCTGAAGTCTCGGGTCAGGCATCCTGGTTGAGCTGGTTCTTTTGGTACCCTGGCTTTGTCTGCTTTTGCTGAAGCAGTGTTTGGTTCTTGTTTATCGCCCTGCCAGTGCAGCACATTTTGTTTGGTTGAACAACCTTTAATTTGTCAGCCTGCTGTCTCATCACTCTACATTTAGGTTGTCTTTACTTCTACACACTGTGGCCAGCCTGCCATGACATTTTACTCTTTACCTGTCAATCTTCTTTCCTTAGGCTCTGTGGTTGTTTCCCCCGGTCAGATGAAGACAGCATCGGTGTGAGGAGTTACAGTGTAATGCTGTCTGCGTTTTCAGCGTTAACTGCTAACTAAATTCAGGTTGTGGGTGAGAGAAATAATTCGGGAACAACTTCTGACTTGAATGTATGATGGACCCGGTCACAACACAACGCTGCAGCTCTTCTTCTCCTCAGACATTGAGAGCATTCTCAGCCGTATCCCTCCGCCTGCTCTCCACTGTGGCAGTAGCACAATATAGTCCCAACAAATGTGAAACCATGTTCACCCAAAACAATAATTAATTTTACAATAGTAACGTATCGTCAGTCATGTTTTAGTCTCTCGACCAATCTGTGATATGCTTGTGTAGATTTAACATATATACTTTCAAGCATTTAAAAAGAATCCTGCGCCGGATGCTGCTGGACAGGTCGGAAAGGTACGTAGTGGGTCTTTAGACCCTTCGTGTGATCATTGTAACCGCAGCAGAGGTCAGTCAGAAATCTGAACCTTAAATAAATGATCTGAAGTCAGTTGAGCGACCTGCCTCGGCTCGATCTGGGACCTGCAAACTACTCATTAAATTTACATCCGTCTCCTCATTCTTAATCAGCATGCCGTGCGTTACACTGGAGAGAAGAGTTGCAGTTTCAGAAATCACAAGGTAAGTCCTTTGAGGAGACTGAACTCTATCAAAAATACACATACACAGCAGTTTTGAGAGGCTCAGAAAATCTCCTAAAGACATTGGAGGAATCAAACCAGACCCCCAACTCCCTCTACCAGATTTTGTATTCACTCAAAACTGCAAATACAGTGGCAAGGGCATTTTTTTAAAAATCCATTCAGTTGCCATTTAAGCTGTTTGATGCAGAGAAACAAAGTGTGAAAAGCTTTTGATCGAATACTTCAAAACACAGTGCATTCACAGGAGCCCAAGGAACACGGTTTTCTAATCACAGACAGGCAGTCAAGGACAAATAAATGGAAATAAGAGGAGAAATGCATGCTTTTAATGTGCACATAACCCAACAGAGGATGCATGTTTTCCCCTGTCATTTAACAGTCAACACACAAGTTTATGCGTCACCAGCTGGCTCGCCTTCAGCAGACTGAGGGCCTTTCACAGAGCTTGTTTCAATTCAGACACAGCAACTCCTTGGACCCGAAGTGGCTCAATCCCCACAGTCCTCAAAATGCATGGCAGAGTGTGACAGGTCCTTGAAGCGACCGGCTGCAAGCTGTAACACCGCAGGATGATGTCCTGTCTTTATGCAGCTGCACAGCAGCACATGACAAAGAGGAGACAAGCGTCCTCATCCTCGCAGGGAGATAAAGAGGCAACAGAATAAAAAGACAAGAGGACAGAAAATAATAGAGGGAGAGAGAGTTGTGTTATGTCATTCATCATTGCTTCTTTTCTGAGGCTGGACTGCCTCCTTCCCCAGTGAGCCACAGGAAGATCAAGACTGGACGAAAGAAACACAAACAGGGACACAGGAGGGTAGCGGCCCTTTGAGACGATCCTCTGCTCCATCAAAGCAGCTCCCACTGTGTTTACAGCGATTCAGCTAGTTTATCTGTATGGCACAAAGTAGGAAGTATGCCTTTTTCTCTCTCTGTTTACAGTTCTTTGCTTCCTGTAGGAAGTACAGCTCAGATTTCAATGCAGTCATGTCAAGAAAAGTTCAAATAAATTAGCAGAAAAGATACTGGAGACTGAATAGCCAAGAGCAGAATTAGTAAAATGAAAATATCCATCAATTCATCTAAAAGTGTGATAATGTTTAGCCTTTGTTTGATTTGTTTGATGTGGTTCTGTGTTCACTTGTTCATGTAAAGGCTTCGATTAAAAAATGTATTTTTTGTAACAAAACATGCATGTAATCAAGGTCTTTATGAAAACACTGAATAAAAAGTTTTTTAACGCAAACCGTTCACATTTGCTGAGTTAGGATAAAATAGATGCTGCGAGTGATGCTGATAAAAGAACTGACTACCACTTCATCATGACGTCCTATCTTGTTTGAATTCATGCTTGTGTTGTTCTTACTCTCAAATGTAAGTCGCTTTGGATAAAAGCGTCTGCTAAATGAATAGAATAGAATAGAATAGAATAGAAGAACCGTTTTGGAGCTGTAACTCGGTTCCACCAAATATGGAAGCTTCATGAAAGAGCAGCAGATCTATTGTACGGGGCCGACACTCCGCTTCCCCACAAAAACATGGCTGTTTTTCCTTTTTTTTTCAGTCCAACATCGTAACAGCAGAATGATGGCTGCCGTGATGTGCCAAACTAATTCACTTTAGTACAAGAGGAGCTTTTCGGATATGAGCTTCCCCTTGAATCTTAAATATGATTCTTTATTGTTAAATTATTTTAACAATTTTTAAATGTTTCTTGTCAAGAGATGGGATTTATGGCTCTTTGAAGGGAGCCGGATCTTGAGGAGCTGTTCCTTTCAAAGAGCCATTCAAAGGACTGGCTTGTCCTCACAATATCTTACAAAATTTAACAATATATAAGAATGACAAACAATCAAAATATGTACCTGTATAAAATCTATTCTACAAGATTAAAAAACAATAAATTCTAGTAAATGTTTCGGATAGAACTCAGTATTTGTTTCCAAACAATACTCTCTGCCCGTAAACGCTTCACATGAATGGAGCGTGTTTGACATCAGGCTTCTATGATGTCACAAATGTTATTCATTTTATTGTACTACTTCTTATTTACTTATTTATTCATTTATTTATTCATTCAGTCATTTTTAGCTGGAAGGGGTGGGGGGCATACATGTGTGACTGTGTGAAAGATTTCATTGAGTGTTTTTATTCTAATGTTTTTAGTCATGTAAAGAACTTCGTGTTGCCTATGGCATGAAAAGCGCTTTATAAATAAAGTTTGATTTGATTTGATGAAGGCAGTGTCAAAAATTTGTATTTATAAAGAATGGCTCGCAAATGAACGGTTCCCAGCTCTGAATTGGTTCTCATCGTTCATTTAAAAGAGTCGTTTAAAAGAATCGATTCGTTCATGAATGTCACATCTCTAGTCGGCACCCGCCCCAGTGCCCCTGGCCAAGCACACCAGAGAGCCCCTAAAACTTACACCCTGGGCTCTCCTTCATCTGCACCTGCAAATCTGAGCAACTTCAGCCTGAAAAACTTCATGTGACCTAATATTCTCGACCCTTTTACATTAACGTACAACCAAAAAGAAAATCAGTGACTGCTGGATATGATGAAATCTTAACTGGTGTCCTTTCAGTCTTCTTCTGATTCACTACTAATAACAGAAAAAAATAAATAAGAGGCTTTTTAGGATTTCAGTACCTGGTCATTCAGTCCATAAAACAAATGAACTTTGGATCAGTGAACTTTAGAGGTTACAGCTGCTGATTGGTTTGTGACACTTGTTGCATGAGTAGTTGTTGCTTCTCTGTTTTGACTGCGATTGAAGAGTAGGCACAACAGCAGTCAATAGCTCCAATGTTTACGCTTCATATAAACATCAACAACTGGTATTGAATGAGCCTTGGCCCCTGTTACTCTCTATTAGCCAAACCTTTGCCCAGGCCCCTGTTTACTCCCTGCTGTCCACCCCATTACCCATGGAGGAGCGAAAGTTCAATCACCGCCTGTGTCTACTCCTTTCAGCCATCACCTGATGAACACCACCAAAAATATTAATAATGATGAAGAAACAAATCCATGACAGGTCAGGAATATGTAAAGAATCCTTTAGGGAAATTCTGCTTCCAAATATACGGTGTCATTTTTACTAATAGGGAAATAATGAGATGACTATCAAACACATGTTTGCTAGTACAGCTGCCATTAAGCCAGTTAATGTTGCTGTTGTCTCTTTTACATTTGAATTGCTAATTTTGACAAGAAGCACAAGAGTGTGTGTTTTAAAAAAATGCTAAGTCATTTTCTCCTGCCAGGGCTGGCGGTGACAACAGAGTGATGTGGGCTGCCAGATAAATTCAGGCTTCAGTGCCACTTTTGAAATGACCCTGACAGAAAATAAATGGCAGTCAGCTGAGGAGAAGCTACCTCAGCTCAGGAGTGACTGAACAGACTCATTAACTCCAGTGATTCCTTTTTCCTTTACACCTACTGCTCTTCATAGCTGAAGAACCACAGGAGATGATTTTTTAATGCAAACTGGCATGAAGTTCTTTTTTTGGGGGGGGGGGCATCATGGGCTTGTTTTATCTGTGTGAAGAAATGAAAGAGGTTTTTTACTGTCAAATGCAAACCTCAGCTAATGTGCTTTCTTAGCTGAGGCTCAGTTTTACATTAAAATGCTAACATGAAACATTATCTCGTGTTTGTTCTGCTGTGTTTGACTGGATGTGGAAACTGGCTGCTTTCTGCTGACATGCGATGGTGTTAAAGTTGTGCTTTTATGGTAAGCTAATACAGTTTTACAGTGGACACACAGCATAATAAATTCACTTTACTTTTGTTTGAAACGGTGCTAATGACACTTTGTCTTGCTCCGTGATTTCGTCGGTTTCCATTGCGATCAAATCAAACCTGCCACAAACAATGTGGAGCGTAACCACGTGTGACAGTTGGTGTGAAACATGGAAACCACTGAGAAAAACATATTTGTCTGGATAAAACTAAGCATTACAGCAAATGAATTGCATTAAGAGCTATGCTTTGATGTGGACAAGTATTTAGATTTAGGGACGCACTACGTAACTTTCCGATCTTAAAACTCTGAATTCCAGACCTGCTTGCTGGCTCAGTGAAATCTATTATCTACCTTTTTGGAGCCGTCGCTACTCATCAGAGGCCCGAGACAGGACATGAGTGAAGACTGGTTTTTACTGGCTGGAGATCTCACAGGGCGCTGGATTAGCCGTCGATAGGCGTCACTGAGAAAACCTGCTCAAGTTCGGCAGTGCATCTTTAAAAGGGAAAAAAAGCTAAATTTGCTGTTGTGCATTGCCTGTAGATTAAACCAAAAGGTGGCATGAGCCACACCCCCCTCTGCTGCTTCCCCCTCCCCCACCTGCCTCGTCAGCAAACGAATGTCTGCAAAGGAAAAACACACTGAGTCAGACAACATCACCAATTTCTGGAACATGTCAAGTAATGAACTAACTTATAAGATTATGATGCCACAAGCAAAAGAACTTACCTTCGGCAGATTTTCTGAACAGTTTTTTTCCGTAAATGAATCCATTGTCACCATTAGCATCATACAGTGTCTGATCTAACGGTGTTAGCATACAGTTGTTTGTTTCTTTAGAGGTAAAGTCGGATCCTGGTCTGCTTCAGGTGAACATTTTGTTTCACTCGCCGCTATTTTGCATCGAAAATATGAGCTGCCATCGCTCGCTGGCTGAGGGCCAAGGGCTCTGATAGGAGGCAGCGAGTCACCTGAACGTACATGAACGTACAGCCGGATCAGCTGTTAAACACAGAGATGGTGTGTGATGTCAGGCTTCACTCCATGCTTTACTCTAGTTACAGATTCTGCTGTGGAGTCTACCCGCCTGGTCATGCTGTCTTGTTAAGCTCCCAGTTACACTACGCCTGTAGTTACAGAAACATCCTCTAGGTGGCCACTCACATAATACTCATCAACACACAGATGGAAGTGGCAAGAAAAAGAAGTGCTGAAAGAAAAGAGAAAGAAAACTAGCTTGATCCCTGCTTCAGTGTAATCATTGATGCAGTCAGCTTTGATGTCAACTGTCCTACAGTGAAGAAGCTCGAAGCACGATAGTTAAATTACACAAATATGATGTAAAGCACTGAAATAGAGTAAATGTTCTTAAAGGAGACTGCAGCAGCTCATACTGATTACAGATGCTTGTTGTGTACATCTGCTGCCAGCCACAGCTCCATGTGGAGGTGATGGACTCCATTACTTATCTTTTGATTCTAATAAATCAATGTAAACATCCAGTTCACCCCCAGAAATGAAATAATGAGTTCAGAGTTAGTTTCTTAAATTCCTGTCTGAAAGTATAACCACATTCCTTTTCCATTCATAGATGAAAGATTTAATTTAACATCTTTCTTTTTTTAAATCTTCTCTCATAAGGACTTAAAGAATACACAATCAGTTCCCCTCTTCTTCTGCAGTCTACACAGCTCTGTACAAAACGTAATAATAAAACATGGATTTAGAGATGTGACATCTCTGTTTATTTCATGCTCAGAGAATTCTACCAACTCTGTGTAAATGTTGAAAGTGCCAACAACATGTACTGGAGGCAATTTATCATAATGTCTATAAATCCTGGTTCATCTCCAGCTTCCTCAAGCTAAACAGCGATAAAAGAAATCCTCCTCATAGGAAACAAATCTACGCCATCCAAAGTTGACATTCTTTCTCCTTCTACAGCTCCCATGTTCCCCCCTGTCCTCAGGTTAGGAGACTGGGTGTTATCCTTGATAGCTCATTATCATTTCATGTTCACATCAGTAATGTTACTCGCTCTGTACGTTTCCATCTAGTCTCTGCCCCTCCCTCACCGCCCATACCGCCTCTATCCTTGTTCATAGCCTCGTCACTTCCTACTACTGCAATGCTTTCCTCTTCGGTCTTCCTCAGAAATATCTCCAAGTGCCGCATCATCATCAAAACCTCTTCCTTTTACTACATCACTCCAATCCTGCTGCAGCTGCACTGGCTCCTCCTGCACACATTCAAGGTCATTCACAACCTCCATCTGCTTCTCTGTCAGATCTCCTGCACATCATCACCTCCTCCCCCTCCCTCAGGCCTTCTTCCTCCAGCCATCTCAGAATCACGGCAAGGAAAGCATTGAGCCACTCTGCTCCTCACATCTGGAATTCACTCCCTGCACCAATCAGGCAACACTTTGAGGATCATGTTCTTTGATTTCTCAAGTGATTTTAATATAGTTCACGCTCCTCTTTTATATGCTATGTGTCCATAAATTCCAGGTGGATACCTCCTCCACCAGCTGGATTTATGACTAGCTAACCGGTAGGTTAGACCACAGTTCGTGAGACTATGTTTCTGAGATGGTGGTCAGCAGCACTGGAGGACTGAACTCTCAACATTTTGCTTCACACTGTACACCTCCAACTTCCAACACAACTCCAAGTCCTGTCATAGCGTAGAAACAATCATCTCATCTTGAACACAAACATAACAAAAGACATGATTGTTGATTTCGGGAGCAACAGGAGTAAAAAAAAACACTGTTTACATCCTGGGAGAAGAGGTGGGGGTGGTGGAGGAATACAACTTGGAGTTCAGCTGGACAACAGACTGAAGCGCAGCACAGAAGTTATTCCTGCAAGCAGCCATGACCTCCAGATCAAGGCTTCTTTTTGTCTTCAAATAGATTATTATTAGGGCTGTCAAATGATTAAAATTTGTTATCAGATTCATCACAGCTTAAAAATGAATTAATCACGATTAATCACCATTCACGATTATTTTTCACTGTTATGTATCTCTCCAAGGGTCAGTAAAATACAGCATGTAATGAACTTCTATATGTTGTTCTAAATCATCTCTACCATGTTCTAGATCATAATTCATCATCTCACCAAGCGTCTCCATGGTGATAATTTCTGTCCTAAAATCAGCAGATGTGACGACTGAAGTCAAACGGCCGACATTGATGAAGAAACTCTGATAAAACTGATGATCTGGATAAAAACAGGTTTTTCCTTTTGCATTGAAGTGTGAGTGTTTGTGCAGCAGTGATAAAAGTCCTACAGCAGCTTCACCCAAAGTACACACCTGCTGATAAAATACATCATTGGCTGCTTGTTTTACTAGTTTTTCTTCATTTTTTTACATTAGATGATCAGTTCAATATTTCATAAAATCTAAAAAAGGTCTAATTTGTGACCCCCCTTTTTCTGGTCAGTGCTCCTGGCCCCCCATCCAAACTTTTCTAGACCTGCCCCTTCATAGCTGAAGTATAAACCCTGTCTACCACCAGCAGCTACTGTGTTAGAGAAGATCCTGCCAACAACAAGACTTTGGGGTGTGACGTGTGAACCATGAACTGCTAGTTTCCTCCTCCTCAGCTGATCTATAAATACATGCAGCAAGAGAGAAAAGCCGATCAGCTGATCACCGACAGCCGCCATGATTCACAGAACAACATGAGACGAGGAGGAGGAAGCAGCTGCTGCACAGAGACGACCAGAGATCCTCTAGAGCAGCCACGTTGCACCAAAACGCAGGATAAGTCAAACAAATAAAAAATTATGGGAAAAGTGCGGGTGTGGAATCCTCTCACCGGGAAAAGAGTGTGTGTTAAAACCTTTATTCTCCATGGAGGTGAGGCCCATGGGTCGCTCCATTAATGCTGAGTTTATTCTTAAATCCATCTATAGAGCTTGCCGGCTCACCTCTTCCATCGTGCTTCTCCACATCACGCCTTCGCAACAGAGAAATGACGGATGTATGGGGCTTGTCATGTCCGGCATACGCTAATTACGTTAAAATTTTTAACGCAATTAATTACATAAATTAGTTACGCGAAATTTTTGACAGCCATAATTATAAATGTGTTTTTTTTTAAACAAACAAACAAATAAACAAATTTAAACTTTCAATAATACAATTTCCCAACATTTTTCATTTAATTTAATCTACTTAAATTTGATTCCCACCCACACTACTTTCAGATCAGAATCAGAATGGTTTATTAGTCCTGGAGGAAATTGTGTGCACACAGATCCACCTGTTTAATAATTACAGAACTCGTACTCTTAATGCTCTGATGGATGAAGGGTGTGAGTGTGTAAATGATAAAAGTGCATCCATAGATTTGTTCCTATACTATGTGTTTGTATGTGGTATGTCACTAAAAAAGGAAAACAAATCAAGTAATAAAGCCATTTATCTTTGTAATAACCTCCTCATTGGGTGCTGTACAGCTTAACAGTGGTAGGTGTAGCGGTGTTGGTAACTGGTGTATATTTATGAATGTTTAGTCAGTATAATCTGCATGTTGTCTGAACATTGGATAGTGGTGGATAATATTCAACAAAAACCCAGAGGTTTTATTCTCTTCTCTAGATGTGTAGGTAACCAAGCAATCAGCTTTTCCCTCATGAACTTAGCAATTATTTTTCCACTAAAAAGTTGGCACAGACGGCGTTTCTTTCTATCCCAGAACATTTATCCATGTCTGTAAACATTTAACTAAGACAGTCGTTCAAACAAACAATGGTTGTTCATGGTCGAACAACTTCTTCACTTTCAAAATATGTCAGAGAGAAAATGAGCAGAAAAATGTGGAAAGCATTCTAATAAAAGTCCCTGAATAAATGTTAAATCTTATGATGGCAATGAATAAAACCTACAGTAACTCCAGGGAATCTGGAACCAGGCCGACTAATGTTCCAAACACCCATTGAGGAAATGTACCCTAAAAACCTCAGATATGGTATTGTTATCAGGACCACACACCCCAGCAATGTAACCTAAATAACTGTCCATAACATTACTGCAGCTTTGAGTACAGGTTTAGTATTGTATCACAATCAACCTCTCTCTTTGAAACCTGCTGCCTCCTGAAGCTACAGACGTATTTCAGTCTGTTTTTCAGAGAGCTTGGGGATGCGTAGCCAGACGTAGTAAATGTAGCAGTACCAGCTTGAACCACAGGGGCAGTGTTGTGCAGTTTAACTGACATGCAACCAATAAAAAGAACAAAGAAGAAGAATAAGCTGCAACGTATGTAATGGCTGTACAGCCTCCACCGTCACCATGTGATGTCTTTGACCTAAGTTCTTATGTCAGCTATTATCCTGAAAGGTTTCATTAACCCTTTCACAAGGACAGTTTTAACTGAACAGAGATGAGCTCTGCACTGCCCTCTAGTGGATGTATTGTCCAACAACCATGGCACTATAAAGGACACATGAACGTGGGCAGTAATGTTTGATGTTTGACACAGACGTATCTATTTCTGTACGTAAAGGGAGCAGAAATGAAGCTTTAAAGTCCTGCCTTAAAGATTAAGACAAACACAACAACGTGGCACAGTACAGTTAAAGTACCAAAACTGCTTAGTATGCCATCAGGGTAGAAATACTGATACAAGTGTTCCCGAGTTCAGTCTTCAGGCTAAAATGAATGACTTTATTAATATGTTGGGTAGTTTGTAAATGTTCCTGAAGATTTAATCTCTGTCGACTAATAATATCACTTGCTTGGTAATTACATTATTGACTATATTAATCATACAAATATAAATTACACTCCCCAAAAATGTAGTTTTTTAAAAAAATTGTATTAGATTACCAAAGCGAAGAATACTTTCAGGTACCCTAAAACTCTACAGTACTTAAATAAATGCACTGAACTAAAAACCCGACCTGTCACCAGTAGGTTTAATTTCTACTTTCCCCTCTAACTTTCTTTAAGGGGGTTGCTGGCATCAAATCTGAGGTGTGTTCATATGATAGAGATACAATGAAGCTGATCAATAAACATAACGTAGGTCTGTAAAATAAAATGAATTACAGATTTAAGATAAGATCCTTTATTGATCCCATGGTGGGGAAATGTTACTGTCAAAGCAGCTCAAACACAAAGTGAACAAGACTTTAAACAATAGATAAAATAAAGAACAAACACACAAAAAGCAGTTTCTACAACAAATAGTAAATAATAATAAGAGAAAAAGAAAGAAACAGTATTTATATAAGCAGCCTCACCCAGTCTGATGTGCAGGGGGGAGGTGTTATTACTGGTGAACATGGATTTATATAAGATATGAATTAACCGTATGAGTAAATGCATGGAATGGAAAATGAGATATGAAAATGTTTGTTGCAATAACAGAACTATAGCGCAGCATTAAACAGTCTGACGGTGTTTGGTATGAAGGACCTGCGGAAGCCTCCGTCCTACACCTGGATGTCTGAGTCTGTTACCGAAGGAGCTGCTTAAGGCCCCACGGTCTGATGCAGAGGGTGGGAGATGTTATCCATGATGGTGGGCAGTTTGGCCACAGCCCTCCTCTCCCCATCACCTCCATAGGGTGCCCCCACATCCCAGCAGACCACTGCCTAGAAGAGCAAGACGTGAGTTTTATATATTTGCATTTATTACATTTTCCATCTTTTCTGGAAACTGGATTTGAAGTAAACGCTTTTTATTCCTAACATACATTGTGTCACCTCTCCTTATTCACCATGTAAGGGCAGGTACGCCCACTGAGCTAAAAAAGACAGTAAATCAAACTTGTGACCCCAACCATCAACAGGACATTAAAGACAGTCAGTGGTTTTTTAATGGTGTGGAAGTCGCTTTCTAGAAACCACATGTATGTGTAGATGAGCTGTGTTTATTTTTACAATAGATGTTCTGTTGCTATGACTACCTTTTCAACATCAGCATCCTCCAAATGATATAAGCTCTATAATAGAATTTGTTTACTTTTTTCCTCGAGAGATTGTTGTAAAAAGTTCATAAAAACATGCAAAATTATTTTCTGTTTTTCAGCACCATCATAATAAGGACTTCATGTGTCTTTGTAGAGCAGTAGACCACGTAGTACTGAGCTTACTGAACAGACATAACCTTTCTGTGTAGTACAGCATTCAGCCTTCCCCGGGACATGCCTGCAGCTGATTATGTTAGCTGTAATAAGTGTATGCGACCCTTCTATCACATCCTCTGACACTAGTTATTGTATGTGAAGTGGCTTCTTAGAGAAAAAGCAATTCAACAGCTATAAGAATAGTTTTCTGTAAGATGCATATGATTAGATAAGGAATCACTGAATGTCACCACTTCTGTTAACTGTTAGCTCTCACTGCGTCTGGATGAAATATAATAAACCTGACAACTGATAACAAGGTTATCATTCTCAGGCCAGTACGAGTCTTGAATGCGTTAATCTCTTTGATAAGGCATCGTGATCCCATCGCTCAACATGGATAGTTTATGATATGAAGCTTGACTTATCGAGTGAGGAAGGCTTATCTAAAAACAGCCTCCACCACTTCTCAGCTGTGTCTGATGATATAACCACCAGAAGCTGTCAGGCTCTCCCATCATCTACACAAGATCCTGGCAAAACAAATGACTGGAGCTCTGGACAGAAATAAAAGTTGCAACGAGCATCAGCTCTTTGAAATGATGTTAATGTTTGCCATGAAGGTAATTATGGTCCAACACTCTGTAGTCTCATTGTACAACCCTTGTTACTACCTTCCTGGAAATGCTGGTTAAGGAAGCACCTAGATGAAAAATGTGATCATGAACTTCAACTTTTAAATCAACTGACCTTTCTCTTTTCTTATCCATCACATGACAGTTTAGAAAAACCAGCATTTACATTGCATAATGGTCCAACTCCACTTGCAGAAGAAAAAAGGTTACGAGTTAAAGCATTGAGGCTAATTACTGCAGAGCTACATCAAATCTCAAAGCTTCATGGTGTGTGCTAATGCCGCCCTCCATCTGATTTAATACCAGTGACTCAGCACTCACAAGATGATTTAACATGAAAATCAGCCTTTGACGTAATTTCTTGTGTCACTCTTTCATAGGGACAACTAACTGCAAACGAACGGCTGAACGGAAGCAGGAAAGTGCCTCTGAGTGATTAGCCCTGTGACTTCCTGCTCTTCTGCTGCACTGTGAAGCAGGTAGCAGTAGTTGGTGTAAACCATTCATTACAATTACAAGTGAAAACTTTTGTGTTTTACTGATTGTAAGTTGATTATTGTCTGTCTCCACTGAGCTGCTTGCATCTTCCTTGGATAGGACCTGCACTTGTTTCACAGCTTTGCTGGTGAGGTTAAATAACTTCAAGTGTCAGCATCGCTCCTGAAAAGCAGAGTCCTGCAGCGAAGCCTCGTCCCACAGGGGAACGTCTCCTGGAACATCATAAGGATGGAGCCACGGGGAAGCAGCTTTTCAGAAATTAGGTTGACAGGCAAAATAAAAGAAAAGATAAATTATATTTAGTTTTTTGCAATCTAAAAGAACACAACTAAGATATTACAAACGGTCCTGTAAAACTGATGATGAGGGTTTGTGTCTCGGTGCTGCTGTGATGAGGCTACTCTTCATGTGAAGCACATTTCTTGCTGTGAGAACATTTGTTTTTGTGAAAACAACCTGGCCCTGAAGAAAAGGAAGGTAAAAGATTATTTCACTGAGGCCATTAACAAAACAAAGTTAATTTCATCCAAATGTCAAACCCTACCGGAGTTGTACAGAAAGTAAACTCTTGCTCATGAGAAAAAACATGAATGATGTTTTCAGCTTAAAAAAGCTTGAGCAATCAGCTGCCCGTGCAGCTCCATTATTATCTATTTATAGTTATGAGAGTAACTATGAGTACACTTGTCTTTCTCTCTTTTTTTATTTCATTTCTTTCTTTTGTTTATAAATACATTCTAGTCAACCCTCCTAACCAGTTGGTGGGAATAATTCTAAACAGTAAAAGACAAGAAGACAATTGTGTGTGTAATTGTTTAAAAAGTTAAAGATGCTGTCCTACCCGGGGATTCCACCAGGGGGTGCACTAGCAAAATAAAACTGTGTAATCCAGGTAAATACCAGAAGTAATATGATACAATGTTTTGGGAAACTCTGGATTTTTATTGCCCACTCAGCAGCAGGGTTAACTGGTGACAAGTGAACAGTTGTAAATCCAAGACTAAATTCTCAACGTTAAGCAACAGCAAACATTTGTTATGCTAGTTAAAGCTAACAGACTAAGGCTATGTCCTCATGGCACCGAAAGCCGGATCCGGTGTGAAAATGGTGGCAAAAACTAGTAGAAAGGCTTCAACATCCCCACGATGCTGCCGTAGTACATACTACGAGGCTTTGGGGGCGCTGAAGAGTAACACTCCAAAGCCAGAGCAAAACAACGCATGCGCAGATAAAGGCTCACTCCGTGTTACAGGACGTTCACATCGGAAGCAGAGAAGAGAAGATGGCTGAGGATTCACTGCAAAAGAGAAACGTTTCTTTGGACTAATGAAGAAGTTGAGCTTCTTCTTCAAAAAAGTTTGACTACAAAGCATAAAAATCTTGAGGAAGGGTGGACTGGGAATCGTGTTCGTCACATTGACGTCATATCCCCAAGTTGTGCAGCTTCGCTGTCTGCACAGTACCGCAGACGGTAGAGGACTCAAACCTACCCACCTTGGTACCTGGCTTCAGACATGGTCGGTTTCATGGAGGCTAATCCTGCTTCGTGGGGATGTGAAATTTCTGAAAAAACAGTAAATTAACAGCTTCTGCAAAAGTTTGAAGTTATTTCTCCACCAGCTTTGATGACTTATAACAGGATTAGTGTTTTTTATTCCGCGGTGTCTGTTGTTCGAAGCAGTTTCTGTCAGATGAACCATAGTTTACATTAATGCACTGATATCTAACTAATATAAAATAAGAGTACATTAAAGCCTGCCAGCTATCATTGTCAATCCTTCTGGACGCCATCAGTCCAGCTGTCCATGTCTGCAGGCTGTAGCAGCCGATTCGAAGTAATTACATTTACCACTGAAATAATGGCAGCGCCACAAGACAGTGCAGCACTGGATTTGTCTCCAGCACTTCCAGATGTTCAGAATGTAAGCAATGAACATTATTTGTTTTATTTCAATTAAAACAGGAAAAGTGAGAACAAAAGAATTGTTTATGGTATTAAAAGTGCTTAAGTTCTATATCCAGACACATTTGCCACATATACTCTACCTGTCACATCCACGGTGCATCTTGCTTTAAATACAGAATTAATTTCTAAAGACATTCTAGAAAAATGCTGTATCCTAAAGTATTTATCACAAACACAAGGACATAGTTAAAAGTAAGAATTTTCTCAGCAGAAAGGCTGAGAAAGGCAGCAGACAGAGTAAGGCAACCTAAAACTGGAACAATGTTGGGTGCAAAGGCCAAAACCTCTACTAGGTAAAGAGAAATACTGTAGCCCTCTCACAATATTTATACAAACCCAGCATTTTACATAACTTTATAGCTGAGCCTTGTCCTCCATTTAGGCTGACCAAACTGGTTGCCAGTTTCTTCATTCCATGTATCCGCATTGTTGTGAAAATATATGTTTTGAAGAAATAATCAGATGAGAGAGATAGACGAAGTGGTTTATGTGAAATGTTAAGTTAGCTGTTAGCCTTGTGCTGTTACCACCACCTCTGGTCATGCACTCATTCTCTACGCTGAACAGCTCGATTCCATACTGATTTCCACACGTTGAAACAGCTCAAAAAAGGATGTAAGAGTCCAACAAAGACACCAACAAGCACACAGAAAAGACAATTCACTGATGTTCCAGATGTGCCAAACCGCTGATTGTTGAATTGTATTAGACCATAAGGCCCCAGGTCTGTGAAGCCATCTATCATCTATCATGCATCTAGCTGCGGATGGTTTAGAGGCAGATGCAGATTAATGAAATGTGCTGGAGACAGGGATAATGATTAATGAAGCTGCAGCTCTGAGAAACCAGGTTGGTGAAAGTTTTGCTCCTTATCTAAACCTGAAACAGTGACCTAAAAGTGAATAAAAGCCATTTGAGTAAAATTCTCTGCAGCTTTGTCTCTGATGAATGTGGTGAGGGGTTATTTTCATACCCTGACAGCATAAACACTTGGATTTGTGCATTTTAACCATTTTTCATCAGTCAGAGGAGTTTTTAAATGACATTTGGCATGGGTGTACTTTCAGCAGAACTGTGACCGCTTCCTGTTTAGGGCCACGATGCAGCAGATTTCCAGCTAAATCAGGATGCTGCTCGTCTTCTGGCCGACACGGCATCGTTGACAGTCTAATCAGAAGAGACTTGTTAGAGTTATTGATCTGTTACCCTACACTGCTGCTTCATGGTCTGAATCGTTAGGATGATGATGTTGGTTTAAAGATGAATGCATCACAACATGGGAAACAATGAGCTTATTTGGAAGACCGTAATTATCCTAAGAACAAGGGCTGAGAGAACATCACAGTTGCTGATATAAAGAGAATAAATTTATCAGAAAAGGATTCCTCACTGTAGAAAAATGTTTTTTATCTAAATTTATTCATTACAAATCAAGTTTAGTGTAAGATACTGTACATTTCCACAGCATCGGTTCCATTAATAAAAAAGAATCAAAACTGTGACATCCCATAATTAAACTGTTTTTATTCACTAATTATTACAAATTGCTCTCATTATGCCATCTCTTCATCACAAAATGACAGTACTTAAAAACTTTCAACAAGTAATTCACAGGAAAAGAAAATCAATGCCTCGTGCAGCACACGATTCGCTCTGACCAGCTTTTAATACAACCCAAAACTGGACAAAAAGGTTTTAAAAGGAAGGAAATTAAACAGACAGTTACAGATATTAGTGAACATTACAGGAATTTGTTGAATACGTTCCAGTTCTGAAGAGATTCAACTTAGATTTATTGATGGATGTAAATTGTAGAGCTGAATGTGAGCACGCATGGCATGAAAGAAAAGATCTACTGGCGGATTAAGGAAGGGTGGAGAAGTGAAGCAGATGAGCTCATTTAGGGAGAAAAACATAAATAACATAAGGCAGACAGTCAGGCTGGCATCGGAATCAAGCTGGCCTCCTTCTCAGCAGCAACTTGTGTTTTTTCTCTTTAGTTTTCATTGTTATCTGCTTTATGTTTGTTTGGTTCTTTCCAGAGTCAGATGCCTATTTTTATACACTTTTTTAAATCCCTTGCCTCCCCTTACTACAATACCATCCTGCCCCTCCTAACCCCACTCATCCTCCACCTTTCACCCTCACAGATTTGGACCCGACCTCCCCCTGTAGCCCACCACCATCTCTGCTTACAAGTCAGCAGAGAACTGAAGAGACTCCATCCCAGGAAAGCAGCTGGGCCTGACAAGGTGTTGCCAAAGCTGCTTAAGCCTTGTGCTGCTGAGCTTGGAGAGTTGCTCCAACGTTTACAACCTGAGTTTGCATTCGGGGTCGTTCCCACTAGGGCTGCAACTAATGACTTATCTGATGGTTGATTAGTCACCAACTATTAAAACGACAAGGATTATGTATCTCGTTTTATAAATGGATCTTATTTCACTTTTAGATTTGAAATCTTGCATGAGGTTGTTATGTAGGTCCGACGTTCCTCCGAGCATTGCAGACATACTTCCGTTGTACACAAGGTCCGATTTACAAATCTCATATGTAATTAATTTATTTTGTAAGTTTAACGTGAAGTTATCCCAGACTTTTGACGTTCTCCGCCGCTGTTTTGCTTCCTAGTCTGCCACCGTATTTTTCCCCTGGTGGACTTTAGGCGCATTCCGACAGAGGAGTTCTAAGAACGTAGTTCTAATAACTGTCCTAGTTCTAAGAACTACCTTCTCTATGGAGTGAGATATGTGTTTTTATTATTCAATCAAAAAAAAAGTTGCTTCAAACAAAAAACCTTTACTTCAATC
>JBAFTC010000024.1:24721773-24738300 GCA_037177435.1 Melanotaenia nigrans | reverse complement strand
TATATAAAACTGTATTTTTCTTTTCATTCTCTTGGTTCACCTTCTTCTCACACTAGCAGTACCTACTTCTTTCTTTTTCCCTCTTCTTGGCATTCCCACCTCATCAGCTGCCGGTTTCTCCATTAAGCAGACATTTACCTGGGATCTCTTCCAGAACGAGGGCTAACAAACTGAGTCAGACTCTGAACTGTGAGTTGATTGACCTTGAGCTAATAAACTCAGAGCTTTCAGTTCCAGGACTAATCAGTCTATAGTTAGAAAGAAATATTTTTAACAAGGTTTATTCTAGTTTATCACTTTTAACCCTTACATATTGCTTCTATAATTTTAGTCTGAGTCAAATTTTAAACTGCAGATTTATTTAGAACGTCATGCAGATAAATGCAGGATTAATTCTTAGTAAATGTTTCAGAGAGCAGGACGAGTTTATTTTGGGGGTTTTACAATAAAAATATCTACTACACAACATCATGTTCTATTTTACATATAACAAAAAATAAAGCCAATAAAAACTTTAATATGTTTTACTTCATTTAATAACGGTATAAACTTTCTGGAACTCTTTGGATTTATAATATAACCATGTAGTGCTGCAGCAGTCATTTGTTCACTGCTATATCATAAGAAATCATAATTATTCTTTTTTAAATGTTCTTGGCTCTAGTGGTCTTTATTCCACAGTGAGGCCTACGCTTAGCAGAGGGCCTCAGCTGGGGCCAAGCACCTCGTCAAAGAGCTGTAGCTCCGTACACGAGGCAGCAGTTCAACCAGTAAAAGGACGATGTGTAAGAATTCTTGCATCTAACGTTGGAATCCTGTATCCTATGGAACGTATAGTGCATTCTAGCATCTGGGTAAATTTTGGCCCGGACTAAAATTTCCTTCCTAGTGCCAATACTTTCTCAAATACGCACTGCAACAACAGAAGCCACCGTCAGTCAAAAAGCCTCGACAACACCGATGAAAGCATGTCATCCAGTATTTCATGGAGTGTTTACTCTGTTACACACAAAACACTCACTTCTGATGTTAAATGGTAACTTTATTCACCGCCACCATCTTCACAACAAGGCAGTTCACCTACTTCCGTTTACGTCACAATACCAGCAACCGGACTTTCATCCTCTTCATCCTCACAGTACACATACGTGACACACACAGAAGTATTAACCAGCAACACAGTAACTGTATGTCAACCTTAACACACCCAGGTGAAGAAGTTCCTCTGGATCATAACCAGTCAGGAGGAAAACATCTGGTGGACGGGAATTCAGTCAGATATGGTTCCTCTGTGTTTAGAAGGAAGAATGGGGGAACGGATCTGGATGGGGAAACTGTCCTTGACACAGCACCAGCTTTTTGTCCCAGTAAAACCAGCTTATAAAGCCTCCCCACTGGCTTTTAGTCCAGGTTTACCACGTTTATTGTGACTATCCATGTGACTGAAACCACATAAACACTTCTGTACAAATAAAACTGCTGTATTTTAGCAGAAACTACTGTTATGCTGCTCATGGTAACCATGGTAATGAGCTACAAAAGCGAAAGAAACAAGTTAGCTTTAGGCTAATTTAGGCAGTACCACTGGCTTACTTGTTGAGGAGGAAGCTACAACCACAGCATCCTTTTTAAAATCTTTCTCCTGCTTGAGCTCATTCTACCTGGGGAAGGCTATCCGGATGGTTTTCCTTTTTGAATTTGTCCTTTTTGTTTCATCTGGTCGCGCTGCCTTTTAAGTCCTGTTTCTCACTTTCTTGGGGGAAAAGGGTTCCCGTGCTGCTGCTGTATGTACATGGTCCTGAATTTTGGTGAATAACAATTTAACAGATATCCTCTCTCGTTTATCTTCTCCCCCCTTGTCTTAATCACCACGCACTGGCTCGTCAGGAAAACACGTAGTTGGTGTTATTTGTTTCTTGCTGGCAGCTGTAGTTTCAAGATGGCAGACTGCAATGGCGCTGCCCTACCCGCTTACCCGTCATATAAATGAAGAAATCTAAAATTCTTTGCTTATGCACATGTGTTAGATCATTAGCAGAGGTAATAGTACATCTATGATAACACATTTATACATGAGGACTTCGATTTCGGCCAGTAAACAACAGAAAATATTACACAATGTCCCTTTAAGCTTAACACAACGACATGATTTTCAATATGAATTTAACGTTTATCACCTAAACGCAAAACATCCATTCCTATTAGTCATGTCTCAAATCAAGACCTGCATTATTCATAGGCTGCATGACAAACGCTATCCCGTTTCAAAGTTTCTCTGAGTGCAGCTGACAATTGCTTCTTTCTTTTCATATACCAAGAATATTTGCTCTGCTGTGACAGTAGAAACCAGCCAACAAAGGTTGGTGACAAAGTTCTGAGGCCAAAGAGAAGCAAGTTCTTGTTGATGATCTTCTCTAGCCAGCTGTTGCTTTTTAACATTGTTATGTTCTGGTTACACAAATAGGAAGACCACCATCAGTTGGACCGTCTCATTTCACCAAAGCTTGGTGTGACCTTAACATCCTTCGAAGGGCACTGTCCTTCCAAACCCTCTGAACTGGTACTGTTATTGTGAGGAACAGATTTATTTACAGCTGTTATTACCTACAGTTTTCCAAAAATCTGCCCTTCTGGGTTAACATTTTTAGAGCGAAATGTTCCAGATGTGGGATAGATATACTATAAATTAGTTTTCCAAGTTGTTTTTAATCACCAAATATTGCACACAAAATCACTGGCTCAGCAACAGTTTTGATCAGATCCATGTTCCTGTCCACGTTGTCTCAGCCGTGTTGGTCCCTCCAAAGTGCCTTTACCTAGGTCAGTGCTGAAGGCAACAGTCTTCTTCTGAATGCTTATTCTTAATGATAAATGAAGATGGATTTGACCTTCTGCCAGCTCAGAATCTCTTCTTGAGCTTATCATTGTCTTGGTCATTCCTGCCATGTTACCGGAGAGCAGAGCTGAACAGCTGCCATAGATGGCTTTAACCGTGACTGGAATTAACAGCAGATGAGGTCAAAGAAAGAGAAAATATGCTGGACGTGATGTCACAGCATTGCTGTTTGAAGAGTTGATTGCAATCAGAAGACTGGACATGGGCTCTGTTTCACAATTCAGTAAGAGTACAAGAGAGTTCAGCTTGTTCCTGAATGAAAAACTTCTCTCATTTCTACCAAGGTCACATATACAGTGTTCATGGAGTGTGTGAGTATCGCGAAGGGGAAATAAATGTAATAGACTTTCTTTTCACTTCTACTTTTTTGACATTGTAGTGCTCACCTCAGGGCAAAGACAGGCAAAGGCAGCCAATAGCTTTGATGGAAGACAGGTACGATGGTAAATATTTGATGCTGCTGACAGGTTGTTGTGCTCAGAATGCGAGTTACAGAACTTGCTCACTCTAACATAATAAAAGGTAAACTCTTGCTAGAAAACTGTCTCTTCGTATGTTTGCTCAATAATGATCCAAAAAAAAAAAAAAAAGGCGATAGAGAATTTAAAATCTGATATAAATCCAATATTTCTGCCTGGAGGCAGTTTGAAAACCTTCTGAGTCGGGCAATGAAAGGAGGAGTCCGTCAGATGTTGTTATCTCTGAACATCTGAGACTTTCCGTAGACCAAGGATCACCAAATCCGGACCAAATCCGGACAGGGCCGCTGTCCTGTGGGTTCCAATGTATTCCTGCTCCAAAACTTCTGACTGAAATTAAATGGATCCAACAGCCTGAAGTTCTGCACAATGATTCATTAGTTTGAGCCAGGTGTGTTGGAGCAGGGACACCCTGAAAACCTGCAGGACCCTGGTCCAAAAGGTCTGTAAATGGTCTGTTCATATGCTGTGAAAAGCAGGCTCATAAAGAGAAGCAACGATGAAACAAAATACAAGAGTGTTTGGTTAACCTTCATTTAGAACAAAATTGGAAAGAATTATAGAACTATCATACCACAACCACTCTGAGCCAGCTGGCTGTCTTTCTCTGATTGGACTCTGTTCCCAGAAACTTTTGGATGCCATTTCTTTCCTCTGAGAAAGAGCTGCCAGTGAAGACAAGAGAGGGAGAAAAAAAGGAGGAACGGAAGAAGATAAGACATCGCCTTCTGTTCGTAACACCAGCTTCATCTGCAACAGTACTTTCTGGCTGAGTGACAGAGTGCAGGTGGAAAGTGACATCCGTCTAGTCCTTAGATTAAGACTGAGGCCATGCCAGCAGGATGACAGCGCAGCAGAGGCTCTGTAGGAAGAGGTGCTCTGGAGCCCGTCCCACAATGCCATCTGTTATCTCATGAGGCATGTCACACGGAGTAGACAGAGGGAGAGTGGCAGGAGATACAAATGTGAAATGGAAACACATGCACCAACACGTGCATGCGAGGACTCACCCAAAGCCTGGGGATTCCCATCATAGACGATAGAACGAATTAGATCCTATCAAGATTTATTTATAAAGCACTTTTCATACAAAAGGTAGCGCAAAGTGCTGTATACCTTTATATACAAACAACAGTTTTAACTCTCCATTTAATACATTTTATTAGAATTTATTAAATTATAAATACATACATATACATATAGTTTGACTTTAATAATGAATAATGTTTCGTTTTTCCATTTAACAGCCAAGAAAATCAGAGTTCCTTTAAAACATTTTCAGATAAAAACATTTCACTGTGATATATTGATGAATTTTAAATGAAATTATTTGGATTTGAGTCAATAATTTATGCCTAATCAGTACAAGTCTGAATACAAAACAAGATTTTCTTCTTTTCACGGTCCATGAAATTCTACTTCTGACTGGCTCCTGATCGGTTTGTTTAGTGTAACAGATGCTATGTTAAATGGGTAGGATTAGAAAATAAGACATCAGCTCAGCTCATTCTAAGGAGAATGACTTTTAGAAAAGTTTTAAAAAACTGGATTTGAGTGAAAAACAAAAGCAGCGTGCCCACAAATGGCAGCAGACCTGTGCAGAGCAGCGGGTCAGTACAGCCAAAGCGCCGCCTCGTAGACACAAACCAACAAGGATTTATCACCTGACTTCACAGGGTTCCTCAGCTATATGTCACCTGAAATGGTCCTTCTTCTCACTGTTTTGGTTTTATGTTCCAAAATGTTCAGAAAAGTTTCAACAGAAACTCCCCATCGGATTAGGAGACCTTTAAGAACCAGACCAGGGTCTCTGTACACATCTATAAAAGAGGAAACATAAAGGATGTCATATGAAATGAGATTACTGGCTTAGCAATGGACATTGAGATCAGACTTGGAAGATCATCATAAATTCATCACTAACATCACCATCCTTCCCTCAACGACATTCCAACTGAAACATTGACCTGTTGTAAAGCAGGACAACTGAGCTGCATAAAGTTGTGATATTTTGATTAGATTTAAATGAAATTATTTTGATTTGAGTCAATAATTTATGCCTAATCAGCATAATGAAGCATAACTCTCATCTGTAGATGTTGCGCTGAGTTGGTATTAAATGGGCCTGTGCTGGGCCAGGGCAAAGAACAGCTTGTGGGCAGGGTCATGGAGACCAGCCGCTAAATGTTAAGCCCGCCATGTTTAAAAGTCCTGAGCTAGGGTAGCTGTTAATCTGTTTGAATAAAAGAAAAGAATTAAAAACCTGGGTTGCTATAAAGATGAAACAAGCTTGAGGTTCCTCTTATTTTCCTGCTGTTTCATGTTCTGTGTGAACGCAATCACGGTTTACAGCTGCTTTTTGAACATCAGATGTTCATCACTTGATGTCACACAGACTCAGAAATTGTCGGCTGGTCAATCTTCAGCCAACCGAACAAGTTCATTCATCTTTGGCCACTTTGCTTCGACAACATGGACCCTTCAAAGAATGAAAAAGCATGGCGAGAATATGAGAAAGCATCTACTTTAAAGGGTTTTTAAACATAAATAAATAAATAATAATAATAATAATAATAACATAAATAAATAATAACAATATTATATAGTTCCGTATCAAAAGGATTTGGGGGAGAAAAGCCATTGCTTTCTTGTAACATCAGCAGACTAATTTGTCTTATCTTCATGAGGCTTTAGCCTCTGGTGGAAACGCAGATAACAGAGGGCTGATGGAACATGTAGTTCCCTGGAAAATTCCCAAGTGATTAGTCTCCAGAACTGGCAGCTCTTTAAACGCTGCCTGATGAGAGAGCCAGATACTCGGGGTTAAGAGCCAGATATGGGGGGGAACTGCAGGGGTTGTATTTGTAGTGTGAACGAGAAACATGACTGAATGAATGCTAAAACTGCTCTGCCACAGCAGGATGGGAAATCAGGAACCACTTTCTAGCATGTTTGCCTGCATTGGACTGTCTGCTCATCAGAGGGCCAGAAACCCAGCTACTAATGAATACTAATGCTGTTGTGTGTGGCGAAAATGCAAACTTGTGTGCGTCTGATAACAGATTTTATAAGGGGGGTAATACGTCACACATAGCGCTAACTGAAAACCTGATGAATTCGACGGCGAGTTCAATTTTACTAGAGAATCAGAAAAGATTCTGCTTCATTAATTTAATAACAATATTTCAGCAATAATCAAGAGTTTACTAGTACAAACTTAATAAGAGATTGATGCTAATCCTGCACAAGAGGGTGCACAAATGCAATGTCTGCATGATGGTCTCAAACCCCTAAACCATGTTTCTCCACCAGGAAGAGGAGAGAAGGTCAGCACTCAGCCGAATTAATACCGGTCCAGTCTCAGCTCTCGCTGGAAGCTGCTCTGATTGCATGGCAGCATCCTCATTAGCATTCAGACAGAGTGCAAGTTTGCAAAGCTGCTGTCGGCCTACTTATCATTGTGGGGTGGTTAAAAAGCACAGCCATATGTATGCGTCAGCCTGCATGAAGTGCTGTATCTTATCTCTGTGCGAGGATCTGAATATACACCACAGTTCCAGCTGTTCCAGCAGCAGACAACTGCAGAGGCCATTTTTCAAGTGGAAAGCCTCATATTTATGTTCTGCCTGCCTGTGCTCGCTGTGTTGGGTGTTGAGTGGTTTAGAAAGCACTTGAGCAGAACAAAACCTAAGAGTAACTGTAGTCACCATTCAGCTCAAGAGGATATTAATTTAAAATCTTTTTATCAACCTGATGAAGACCTTTAAACATGAGGAACATTAAACCAAAAGAGAAGGCCGCTCCAAGACTGTTCGTCATTTTGGGATTTAACTTGACACGCAGCAGGAGAGCTCTTAGAGTTCTAGCAGATTAGGGAAAATGAAGAAATAGCTTTATTATTTTTTGCAGTCCAGCTTTTTATTGAGAGGACAGGCAGCTGAAATGGAAACAGAGAGGAAGGCAGCGAGGCTGGAGATGAAAGCGAATCAAAGGGAAAAACATCTCATCTTCACAATGTGGCTAAAAATAAGAAGGACACCCACTTGCTTCCAGACTTTTGGATGTGATTTATTTATTTAGTTTGGGGCAAGGAGCAGTCCACAAGGGCTTGTGTAAGGGGAAAACCCTATGCCTGGCCCTCAAGCTTTTTTTCATGTGGCCAAGGCAGGAGTAACTTTAAATTTAAAATCCGTATTTTTCCACATCATTATCACTCTGCTACTTCCCTGAGCATGTGTGAGCTCAGAGTGTTTTTCTAGTGGCTGGAGTGTGTTTCAAATCTCAGAAATACAGAGAAACCTGTGATCCGAGTGGTGTAAAGCCTCTGAACAGAACGGGCTCGTGGGCCTGCACTATGATAAAGAGTGCGGACAATAAGCTCCACAGTGATTTGTATCTGAATCACGACTAGTGCTCACATCTCGGGGCTATAACAGAGAAAGACGAGCTAGTTGGCAAGGTTAGGGTGGTCAAGAGAAAAAGAAGCCAAACAGCCTGACAGATGAAAGATGAGGTTCAGAAATGCTGCTCGATGGTCAGCTCAAAACACAGCAGAATTAAAGACTTCGAAGTGAAGAACTGAAGTAAATGGTGGAAGAAAGTTATAAAAAGGCAAGAAGAAAAGAGATCTAGTGGCTTGAAATGGTGTTGACTGAAGCAGAGAGAGCAGAGTTAAAGGGGACATAGTCTTGTAGTTGTTAACATGCAATAGGAGTTTGTTCATAAACAATATAAAACGTGAGCAGATAAAGTCAGTAAATGAGTCAGTATTTCTTCATTGTAACTATGCTTCTTGGTAATAAATCTTATACTGTTGGAAAGCCTGTTTCTTCCCATTTCAAATAGAGCCACATTTATAAGGAAAATGCATTGATGGGATGAACAGGATTGTTGAGTATGTGTGTTGCACCCACAAAAAGCTAGTCTCAAACACTCTAATTTGCTACTGGCTGCCATGACTGCCCTTCACCTTCAGGCCTGTTTGCACTGTTCTCTGCACATGTGCACTGAAATCTGGACATGTTGGGGAATGCTAGGTTCAGCGATGAATTCAGATTCTGCTAACAGCAGTGGAATCATAGGGTCAAAGTGTGGAGAAGGGTGGAGAAAATAGTTGATGCACCAATAGAGTAGAAGCTTCTAGTGGAGGCAGTGTGGTGGTGGAAGGCAGCAGATACCAGGCTGGTGACCAGTATGAGGAGGAGGTACCAGGCTGGTGACCAGTATGAGGAGGATGTACTAGGCTGGTGACCAGTATGAGGAGGAGGTACCAGGCTGGTGACCAGTATGAGGAGGAGGTACCAGGCTGGTGACCAGTATGAGGAGGAGGTACGTTAAATTGGGCAGAAACACTAAGAAACAAGGAAAAAGACATCTGACATGCTGCTTTTCCAGGACGTATGTGTTCTCAGCTGTCCTCAGCGACAAACTGCAAAAGCAGAAAATGTCAGCTTGTCATTTCTGGATTGTTGGATTGACGCTCCACAGCCATGGAAAACTGTCATTTACTAGACAGGCTGAAAGACTGACAGAAACTGTCACTTCCTGCTGATCGCTAGAAATAAATTCATTATTATATAAGTCACAAGTCTTGGTCTTAAAGTCCTGTATCAGAACTCAGGTCTGTGCTGTGCCTGGCTCTGGGGGGGCTGGCAGCTGCCGACCCTGACCTCCTGGGGTCTGTGCTCCATGGTCGTGGGGCGCTGTGGTGGGACCTTCCTCGGCCATCTTCTAAGCAGATGCGTGGCTGTCCCTGTGGTGGGCTGCTTGGGATTTGTGCTCTAAGGTAGTGGCTAGTCTCCTGGGTCCTGGGGGGCCCTGTCCTTCCTCTGATCTTTGCAGGGCCCTGGTCACGTTTCCACAATCACACTGATCACTGATCACTATTCATGCCTGATAGTTTGCCCCCACTTGTCTTGTCCACTTCTGTTTCCTCTCTTTCTCTTTTGCCTCCACCCTCCTTGTCTGGTCCAGTATTAATATGTACAAATTCAGCAAAAGCTCCTTTTAGAAAAGCAAATTTGTTTGGCATAATACGGCAGCCAGACCATAACTCTGCTGTCGTGATGCTGGACAGGGTAAGTGGAAAAAAACCGAACCATGCGATAGTTTCAACCAGGGCCCATTTTGAAGGAGTCTTCTGTTTTAATCAGCTGTTATCTGTATGATGGAGTCTGGTATGTGCTTCTTTTCCTGCTGCAGGTTATTATCATTCTATATATGAAGGTATCCAGTGCAGACATGTCAGAAGGCTGAAGATACCAGATGCAGTATATGAAGGGGATGTGGAGCGACTTGATAACACAAATTTTGATCTTTTGGTAATGAAACAATGACAAAGAAAGCCTTCTTCAGGATTATGTTATTCTAGCACTGCCTCCATTTACCTCTTTGCCAACCCCTGATTATTTATTCCTTTTCAACAGAGTCTCTCATGGACTGATACTCCCAGCTACCTGGGACATTACGCTGCAGCCAAGACTGTCTGAGTAATACAATGCCAGAATCAGGGCTGCAGAAAAAATGAAAAGAAACCTTGACAGGAAGATATGAATAATCACCCAAATGCATTCCTGGAGTTCCACATAGCAGGGTTTTTATTCCTCGTTATTACGTGAAAACCCCCGCAGTCGCACTGAGATGTGATAGCAACCTGGATTTACAGAGATGTGTAGGTGTACCTTAAATAACTCCACAGACTGATGGTGCAGTAATCTGGCACAGCCTAACCTGAAATAGGTCACAGGCTTTTATTTGTGGCAGTAATATAGTAAAATAAAAAACTCAACTGAATTTCATCTCAAAAATAAATCACCGGAACAAAGAGCTGATGAAAAATGCAGCTCTACAGATTGTTAGATCAGCGATAACGCCGATGTCACGGAACATGTTGGAGTACGAAACGTGAAGCTCCAATTCAAGCTGAGGAGCATTCATCAAAATCACATATCAAAGAGGTGAAACAGATTCATGAATCACCTCTGTTCATTTTACACACACTTCCTCTTACAACTGTACACACACAAAAAAGAGATCATTGTTGTTAACCAAATTGACAGGAGTCACAAAATCAGTCTTATAATAAATTATATTACCAAGAAAACTAAAATAGTTCTGTAACAATAGGATTAAAACTGGGCTGACTAAAAACTACATAATGACAAATCATTGAATGACTGAGTACTGAAGATACAGAATCCAGAAAGTGGTTGATAATCAACTGTAGAGCTGTAAATCCTCATAACTCCTGCTTCTGTAGCTGCTGTAGAAAAATACACAAAAAGCTAATAATGAAACTATTGACTTTAGTAAGATTCACAAATATGTGTCTCAGTCTTCAATGATTTGGCTCCTCGTTGGCTCTGAATGCGCTGATGCCTTGCAGAATCAAGTTGTGGGTCTGTTGC
Organism: Melanotaenia nigrans; assembly: GCA_037177435.1. Lineage (NCBI taxonomy): Eukaryota > Metazoa > Chordata > Actinopteri > Atheriniformes > Melanotaeniidae > Melanotaenia > Melanotaenia nigrans. The sequence continues at coordinate 24,727,519 of JBAFTC010000024.1, read as the reverse complement.
TTTGCTTGACAATAGTTCAGCTTTTCAAATGGTAGCACAGAGATCAGTCAGTCAAAAAGCCAGGCTGGTCATGTGTCTGAAGTTGTGATTCATCATCCTGTGATTCCACATTTCTGGCTTCTAACCTCAGACCGCATCACTTCTGTGTGAAGCTAGGTGATGAAACAGTCTCAAAGATGATCAAAGTTAAATCTATGTTGACCTTGGTTTTAAGTATTTCACATGTTTTAGTTGATGACTAAAAGGGTCAGTCGCTCAGCACAGTCAAGTGAAAATACATCCAGCGTTTCTGGTCATCCCATCAAAATGCAAAGCGTGAATGTTCCAGTACTGCGTGAAATCAGCTGACAGACGGGAAACATGAAATCATGTTGCTTGTGTAATGATGTGAAGTGTTAATGCATTCACAAATCCATCTGAATTTAACTAAAACTTACATGTCTGCACACTGACATCATTACTACGTTCTATAACATGGTGAAGACCGAGATGATGGAAGCCCTACTTCCACCAGAATCCTGGCTTAGCTTTTCTGGTTTGTTATCAGGGGAGACCAAAGGAGAGCCCATATGAATGGGCTCAGCCTCGGGAGTTTTGGATTTATATAAGTCTGCTTTACACCAGTGTGAAGGTTCCTACAGTTTGATGCAGGAATATAAGGAGATACCAAACTATCCCAGTATCAAAACAGAGATGTGTCTCCATGCTCATGGATTACTGATACTCTGAAACTGTTAGTCGACTCAGACATAAACATGCCAGTAATATCGTATTTCTCATACCCCACGGCAGCTGACCACCGATCCATTTATTACACTGGGATAGTCAGAGTCAATATCTCGTAACGATCATGCTAATGCTCAATCAATACGTAGTGGCATGCTGAGCTTTCTAGCAAGTAAGGGCTAATCGATGCCGCAATTGAGCCAAGTTGACTGCAGTCCCAATGGGGATAGTTGGGTGATAGTTGTATCAAGGCAATAACTTTAGGATGTCTTTAATGATGGCTGCCATTATGTATGTATGCTCAGCGGCTGAATTATGGTCCCAGTATAAAACAACAATGAGGAACCAACACTGACAAGCAGATTTGATGCAAAGCAACTCCACTCTGCTGCACTTAAATGCTCAAGGGAAAAAGTTGGGGTTGTCAAAAAAGATAAAATAACTTGCACTTGTCTGACAGTACATTCTTCATTCTGCTGCTGTACTTATTTAGATAGTAGTTACCTCAGTATGAAGGACGTCGCTGTCTCCATGGCCATGAAAAAGTAATTTACTTCAAATTCATGCTTCAACATTCAGTCAAAGAGGAAAGAAAGTGTGCTTTCGAGGACATTGAGTTATCTCTCTGTCTATGCCCTCAAATCCATTAAGGTAGAACTCCTTCCTCCATCGCACTGACATTCTGATGAGCAGCATTCACTTTAGCACACATTACTTTTTTCCATTATTTCTACACAACCCATTTGAAAGTGAAGAATCAATGTCTTGTCTTTGGGTAAAGTACAGGATTATGATCAGATAAAAAGCTTTAAACCTTTAAAACCTTCCAGTGAATAATGTCCAGGCCAGTAACCCTTTTCTTAAAACCAGCACATGCAAATACACTGAAAAGAGATCTTATTCATCCAGGAAACGTGGATTTCTGAACTTGATGAACTAACTAGCCCCTCTGTTCCACCGAAGGCGGAAGCGTCCGCCTGGCACCCGTCCCACCAGCAGCGTTTTAGAGCAGCGAGGTTTGCACTTTCTACAGAGAACAATGAACCAGTAAGAGAAGCAATCTGACCCGTGTCGTTTTTACATAACATTTTTATTATTTTAACATTTTTTTATAACATTTTCATTTTACAACAAAAATGGTGTAATTTTATACCTCCAAGATAAACGTCTCGTCATCCATGGTGTCAAGTATCAAGTGAGACCTTCTCTCACCCGATGGCTTAGTGCCTGCGTCGCTGGTTTTGATGTTTCAGAGTAAAATATGATCCAGAGTCTGAACATAATGTTTTATTTTTGAGATGGACCGGCTCCACTTTGCTATTCAACAAATAACTTCCTACCTTTGGGTAAAGCATCACAACACTTCACGGATACTTCGCGAACGCCTCACAAAGGCGGCGCGGCGTGCATGGTGGGAGCGCTCTGATTGGCTAGAGCTGCCGCAGAACAGCTGCTCCGCTTCACGTTGGCGACGCTTCTGCTTCAGGTGGAAACAAGGGGCTCGAGACACTTACAACATAAAACACTGTCTGCGCAACGTTTTGGAATAGTTAAAGATATGTAAAAGATGTAAAAATGCAATTAAAAGATGGGGCTGGACGGTGCTGTGGTGGTTAGCACCGCCACCTCACAGCAAGGAGGTCGCTGGTTCGAGCCTCGGCTGGGGGGAGGTTGGAACTGTGGCCTTTCTGTGTGCAGTTTGCATGTTCTCTCTGGGTTCTACAGCTTCCTCCCACCATCCACAGACATGCATGTTGGGTTAGTCAGTCACTCTAAGAGGTGTTTTGATTCTCAGTGTTGGTCCTGCGATGGACTGGTGACCTGTCCAGGTGTACCTACCTCCGCCTGCTAATTGCTGGGATCAGCTCCAGCTTCCCCCGGACCCTGAATTGAATTAAGTGGTATGACAAATCGATGGGTAGATGGTAAAAAATGCAGCATGTGGAAAAGGTTGCTCTGGTCACATCCGGCCCAGTCTGACTCAGTCTGAGTTTGAGCTATTTTGCAAAGGAGGATGGAAAAGTTCTCTCCCTAAATCTTCAAAGTCGGTGGAGACGTTCCCCAGAAGACCTGAGGTGGACTTGCAGCGAAAGGTGAATGTACAAAGTGTTGACGCAGGAAGACTGAAGACAAATATCCGTCACATTTGTCAGATTCTTATCTTCAAAAGGGTTTTAAAGCCATGTGTAATTTCCCTTCTGCTTTACAGTAATGAACTACTTCGTGTTGGTCTGTCACATAACATCCTTGAAGTTAGTGGTTGTAACATGACTACATGTGGTGACGGCATCGTAGTTTACATTGCATATGAGTAGCAGTGTCGTAGCTTAATAAAAAGGAAAAAATAACATTACAATGGAATGTTATTATTACGTCTGGTCATTTGAGTGGGTGATTGTCACACTAGGGTAGGAATGTGCACTGCGACCACCAACAACAGCACGACAACAACAAGACCAGAAAGAAGGAAAGTACAAACTGAGGGTGAACAAAAGAAGACAGCAGAGTACGTAAGAGGGAGACTAAAGAAAGAAAAAACAAACAAAACAAACACTGAAATGAGAGGAAATCTAATTCTGCTCCTGCAGATGTTGATGATTACATTTTCTTTGTTGAGTAGATACAACAGCACACCATCAAAAGCAGCAAGAGAGGCTGCAAGCAAACAAAAACGTGCCTTTAAATCAACAAAAAGAACAAAATAATCCAAACTCGCCTGACCTCAAGCGTAAACACTAATCAGTGTGTTGTTAGGTGGCAGCAAATGTAAAGAATATGCTTGTTTACATGAAAACATCAAACACCTTTACAAGCTAATTCATAAAAAATGTGTGTGGTGTTGAAGTCCTGCAAAGCTTTTCCAGCCTGAAGCAGGGAAACTGTAAAAGTCAGGGTTAACGTCGCGGCGGTGGAGGATCTAACAGGCTTCTTACTGTAGAAAGTCACTCTTTTCTTTTTTTGTTTCAGACACTGTTAACAATGAGATAAGTGGTAAATCGAACATGAAAGCTTCTGTGTGAAGATGAGCGTACTGAGTATTCTTGCTTTTTTCTTTTTCTTTGTAGTTCCATCATTTTTTTAAATTGTCTCTTTTTATTTTCAGTAGACGACATCCAGTAAAAATGTGCATATACAAGAACTGACAAAAAAAGAATCAGCTTAATGTACCCTATATAAGCTTATAAATTATTAGATAACAGCAGCAGTATAGTAACAGCATCCCAGCTTTACTATCTTATCCCCAATTCATTTTTCATTGTAATATTCATGTAACATATAATATTTCCATATTATATGTTTTGTTTATGGTGTATTTTTAAAACTGGCTGGTATAATCAGCTCCTTTCACACTATAAGAAGGAGGTGTCTCAACTTTTCAGACATATTTTCGACTTATCGACTAATCCTAACTTTCCTAAGATTCTACTTTGAGTTTCACTTTTCATTTAAGTTCACACAACACCACAACCCAGAACTCCAAAGTAAATTTGAGTTTACTTAAAGAATCTTTGCTGCTGGTTGCTTCAGCTTTTAAAGTTAACTCAACCTTTTTTTTACAGTGCATCATTGGTTGCATGGGGTAGAATTTGGAGTTTTCAGACCTGCACCACCGGTTAGTCGTTCCCATACCTAACATACACAACGCTAGAGAATGAACCATCTTTACATTAAACATGTTGTTGAAACACGCAACTATACTCATCATAAACCTTCCCGGTGTTTGGTGTATAGAGGTCCCGTCGGGACCTCCGGTGTCTGGAGTTTTTGCATCACTTTGCTTCACCTGGATATAAATAGAAGTCTGTACTTGAGATTAAACTATGTCTGACTTGTAGTCCCTGAACACCACACTTCAGGCCATGCATATCATGTGTGCCACCCTGGAGAGCACATCTGCTGTGTGTGGAGGTCAGCGTATGTTTCCACTTCATCCCCTGTGTGTGTGTGTGTGTGATGAGCTGATAGTGACAGCTGGCAGGTGGAGGAATGAGTGCTTCAGCAATAGGCACTCAAACACACACTAGAGTCGCTATAATGTTAGCTTCTGGGTGGTGTGACAAAGCCACAGAGACTGATGTGATGACGTGGCTGGGAAGGGTGTGAGTGTATGTATTCATACACAAGCTCTATTTAGAATCAGGAGCACATGCAAATGTAAATAAACTCAGGAAAACAAGGTGCTGATGTCTACAGATACATATTTTCACGCCTTTTCCAGCCACATCATCGCCTCCGTCTCTGTGGCTTTGGACAGCCACACAGCACTTTCCTCCACATTCTGTATGTGCATCTGCACATGCAAGATTATCCACTGCTGAAGCACTTTCCCCTCCACCAGCCAGCTGTTATTCAGCTGCACACACAAGCACATATGCAGCAGAAACATGCGCTGACCTCCACACACATACGCAGCAGATGGGCTCAGCCAGGCAGCATACATGGTAAGCATGGGATAAAATGTGCTGTTCTGGGACTACAAGCCAAACGCAGTTTAACTTCAGTCCTATTTTTGATCAAAAAGAAACACAGTCATCCGACATCAAAGGCTTCGGCAGAATCGGATCTGAGCTAACAAAGCCGAGTATTTAACAGTCATATGTATTACATTAACATCTGAAATGATTCGTAACAGCCTGGAGTGTAGTTGTAAGCCGATATACGGTTACATAACAAGGCCTTAGGAGGTTAGAGATTATTTTATGTTGGTGTTGAAGAAACCAGAGCAGAAAGCTTAATGACGCATGTTTACTGGAACAAAAATATTAAATGAAGTTGCTATTTTACAGTCTTGGTTTATTCAGTCTGTTTCGTAAAATGTACTTTGGATCAGGTAAAATTTCAAACTGCAACTTTAATAAAGATGGAAAACTGTTAAAAATGTCAATAAAAACAGTAAATAATGATTGCAAATCATTTTAAATTATATTCTCTTAATTACACTACACACACTCCATATTTAATGTTCAACCTGATAAACTTTCTAGTGTGTTTTTGGTAACTATTCACTCATTTTGAGTGT
>JBAFTC010000024.1:24682302-24706358 GCA_037177435.1 Melanotaenia nigrans | reverse complement strand
GATGTGCTGGGACAGTCCTTTTGTTTGTGTGTTTATTTTTAATTGTACATTCATGTTGTTTATTGTCTGCACTGATTTTGTTTATTGTTCATATATACATCTTCTGTACAGTCCTCTGAGACAACTTGTTGTGATATAGGGCTATACAAATTTGATTTGATTTGATTTGATTTCTCTGTTATCAGGATGAGTTATTCACACCTGCAGGAAATTCAGTCCCCATAAAACTAGGAGTTCTTATTTCATTGCTCCAGTCATCACGAACTAAATAAGCTAGTTATCAGAGTCTATCGAGCACATTTGAAGCTTTTTTTTATAATATTTTCCTGGACCGTCTCTTGAATGGATCAGCTGTTCTCATCTTTCACTAAATCCAGTCGAGGAGTTTTCCTCTGGCTGAAGGTGACCAGCGTCCACATCCTGCCGTGGCTCTGCTAGCAGCCCTGGATGCAGGATGCAGTGAGATCCCAGCAGAGCGTGGATTCTCCACTAGGAGATGAAAACAGGAACGTCTTGTGCACAGGAGGGATTTAATATGTTCAGCTACAGTAACATGTATGTGCTGTTACAGTAGCATGTTGTTTACATGTGTGCATAACTCTACCCAAGTGCTGATATTAACTTTTAGTTTGTGTGGCTTCTCTCCGGGTTCTCCGGCTTCCTCCCGCCGTCCAAAGACATGATGTTAGATTACCTGGCCTAAACTGTCCCTGGGAGTGTGTGTGAGTCTCCCTGTGATGGACGAGGGACCTGTCCAGGTGTACCTGCCTCTCACCTGCTGATTGCTGGGATAGACTCCAGCTGCCCTGAACAGGATTTAGCTGCATAGAAAAGGAATGAATGTTTTAATGTAAAGAAGTTCTAACTTCTTTGTATGAAAATGTCTTTATAAATAAAGATAAAGATACAGATGTGGACAAAGTTGTTAGTACCCTTCGGTTAATGAAAGAAAAACTCACCATGGTGACAGAAATATATATGTGTGTGTGTATATATATATATGTGTGTGTGTGTACATATATATATATGCAGCCTTAAGCTTTTTTCCTCAGGATTTCCAAAGAATGTTTCATGTCACCAAGTTTCTCAGGTAAAACTAATCTAGAATAATTCTTAGTTGTAACTTAGTTATAGTTTTGTATTAAAGTTAGCATAAAGACTGGACTCTGGAGCCATGGAAGAGGGTCATGTGGTCTGATGAGTCCAGGTCTACCCTGGTCCAGAGTGATGGAGCATCAGGGTAAGAAGAGAGGAGGATGAAGGGATGCAGCCATCATGCCTAGTGCTGCTGTACAAGCCTGTGGGGACAGCCTATGAACTGGAGTTGCTGCAGTTTGTCAGCTCTAGGTTCAGGTATAGGTTCAGGTCTAGGTTCAGGTATAGGTTCAGGTCTAGATTCAGGTCTAGGTTCAGCAACATTGTGTGTCCAAAGAATGAGTTCAGCTGATTCCTGAATATATTGAATGAGCAGGTTATTCTATCTTCCCTGATGGCACGGACATATTCCAAGACAATGCGACAGAGTGGTTCAGGGAACAGGAGACATTATTTTCACACATGGATTGGCCACCAGAGTCCAGACCTGAACCCCTTTGAGAATCTTTGGTTTTAAGTCCCAGTACAGGTGCCCCTACAGAGCCAGACAAATGTGGCATTTTATTCTGGTATTAACTAATCATTTTCAGCATAGAATATTAATGGCTAGATTTTTTTTTCTTAATGATAGAAAGCACTTTGAGTTGCAGTTCTTCTGTATGAAACATGCCTTTTTAATGAAGTTCAATGGATTGATATTTTTAATGTCCAAAAAAAAGATGTAGAAGATGTCTAAAACTCTACCTATTTGTATGTTTGATCAATAACATTGTGGAACAGATAATTGGACATAATAAAAATGTACACATGTCACAATTTGCTGAATTGTGTTGGTTTTGAGAATTGAAAATGTACAAAAATAAAAATTCTCCATATTTTTGCTTGATGGTTCAACTTAATAAAAAATATGGGAACATAAAACAATAAAAAGGCAATTTTTTTACAGAAAATGTTTAATCTGTCAAACTCCTAAAATGAAAATGTGACTTTTACTTTCATTTTTCTAACCTATCAAAGACTCATTCTGGTGTCTGTCAACAGGGTTTATGGTTTTGGTTCTGACTTTGTGTTTTGTTTTGGTCATGTTTCTAGTTTTTGTTCTTTGTTTTTGGTGTTCAGGGCTTACTTTTGTGTTTCTTTGGTTTCTGTTCGTTAGTGCACCTTGTCTGATTACTCATGCATGTCACCTGTGTTTAATTAGTCTGTCTGTGTATTTAGGTCCTGGGTTTTCAGGTACTCCTTGTCGGATCTTTCTTTGGTTAACTCCCTGTCATGTGTGGTTCCCTGTCCTTCGGTTTGTAAATAAACCCTTTACTTGCACCGATCCTGCCTCCTGATGCATTTGGGTCCTCACCTCTGCTGCCATCATGACATTATGTTGAAACTGCAGAAAGAAACTTAAACTTTAAACATTCATGTTGCTGTAAGCTGCACTGGGTGAACCCCGTACAACTTTTATTAAAAATAGCAAAAGTCCTCAGCATGTCAACTGCAAGCTGAACATTAGGCATGTGGACTACATCTGGCAGGGTTGATGTCCTGCTACGACGATGACCCACGATGCTGCACTTCTCAGCCTGAGACGTTTTGTGTCCAAAGCAGCATGTTGACATATTGCATGATGCCTTGTAGAGATGCTCATCTAAGCCTCACACACATCATTACTCTCTGTATTGTCCTCTGTGTTCCTGCCTCATTACTCCTCATCTATTTTTAAAGGGAAAATGCCTTTTTACAATTAGTCTGTTTGGAGGCCAATCTGTCACGCTCATTACAGTGAACTTTGCCTCCCTAATTACAGTCCTCTATTTTTCTCTCCATTTCTTTTTGTTTTTCTACGTCTGTGTTTTTTCTTTTTAATTATTTATTTATTTTTTGACTAATCTGCCACATCACTGTATGGAGGAAGGAGGATAGCAGGGGGCATTTTCTGCAAGACATTTAGAATGTATAGGACTCAGAAATGAAGCAGCGAAGGAGAGGGGAACCAGAACACTAATATATCCTTTTCTTTTATGACTTAAACAATCAAACAGGAGTTTGAAGTGATTCAAACTGTTGCCACTAATGACAGCAAGAGAAAACACTTCCTTTCAGACACAGAAAGCAGAATTAGTCTCCATCTGAGATGGGTCTGTGGAGGACCACTGTTTACCAAGTCAGCCATTTCTCCTCTAATTGTCTGATCTGGTTTCATCCTGAAATGCATTACAGTCTGCAGCCTCTGAGGACAACTCCCTCTGCTTCCTCCATCCTTTTTTCTCTTCCTACCCTGCTCTTTTGTGAACACAGAATAATTCCAGCTTGGCTTTCCTCACTCTTTGTGAAAGGCAAAGAAAAGGTGCAGCAGTGAACTTTTCAGCCGCCTTAAATCTGCCTGATGAACTTTGCATCCCTTTCCCACGCCAGCCAGGATAGAGGTGCACACCGTGGGGGAGTGTGTGGATATGAAAGGAGTAAGTCCTCAGGAGTAGTGCATGCACACACTCCAAAATGTACAGATAATCTGCAGAAGCAAAAAGAAAGTGAAAAGCCAAACAGACGGCTGTTTCACTTCATTGCATCCTGGTGTCGTTTTGCACCAAATGCTTCTTCTCCCTCACAACAAATGCTTCTAATTGATCATAAAATCTTAATTAGCTGGATTTCTCTCAGTCCATCCAGCCCTGTGAGGGAGGGTTTCTCCATCACTTATTTATTACAGTCTTAATTGCAATTTCACAGTGAGTGCTCATGACATTTAGAGACCTTGTAGCATTGGATGGAGTTGATAGAAGAAGTTACTAAGATTCTACGTACCAGTAATGACGCATACACACCACGGCCACAAAATTCTGTTTGCTTTGAAGGACATGATGCTGGCTAGATTTTGTTTCTCTAAACTTCAGTTACAGTATGAATGCAGGAAATTGCCTTAAAAGGTTTTATGGAGAAACATGGTGGAAAAAACTTGGGGGAAGCTCCCAATGTTGGTGTCCAAGTTCTTTACTTCAGCAGACAAAATTCTGATATTCTTCATCTCATGGTGATTTTTGACCATTTTAATGAAAGATCTTAAGCTTTGTCTTGACCTGGTGCTCGTACTTGTCAGAACATACACATGACAGAGTTAGGCCACATTCACACGAAGGGAAAACAACCTAACTCTGTAGGTGGCGCTCCAACACTGTTAAAGAAACACACCAAAAACTGAGAAGAAGACATGGAGCACGATACAAACCACTGCCAAGAAAGAAGCAGAAGAAGAAGGGAGGTAAGGCGATGGAAGATGTCGGGGAATTGTGATAATTTCTTTAGGACTGATAATGAGGTAGAAATTCTGCTCCGGAGAACTCTAAACTACAAAACGACCAAACTGCAGGACAGTGTTTACTGGGAGTCCTACCAGTCCACATATAGTAATATAATAGATGCTATCCAGGCACAGTATCTGAGGCACCCAACAGAGAAGGATGTTCCTCATAACGTTAACGTTAAGATTATTTTATAATTCGGAACGTGGTTTTATCCATTTGTTTAGTGTCTATTCCACACTTTTAACACAGTAACATCTCAAACCTAGTAAACCCTTTAAAGCTCAACTCTGTCAGCTTCTTTATTTCTTTCACTGGTCGCACATCAGTGTGTTTCACAACACTGCCCCCAGTGTTTCCGGTAGGACAATGGATGAAAGTCTCCATATTTATCTTTGATGCAATCTATTCTATTGTCATTTAGCAGATGGTTTTCTCCATGAGGGGGTTAGATAGTAGCATAAAGGGTTTTGCCCAAGGAACTTATTATAATATGTCTCTTGTGGGATTTAAACTCAGTTCTTCTGCATGAGGGACAGATCCTGGCAACTGAGCTATCCAGCCACAAAGTAGTCTAAACCGACAGACATGTCTATGGTACACTATTCTAAAGTCATACAGATGCTTTCTCCAAAGTGACTTACGTCCTACGGTGGTCAGGCAGTAGCGTTAAGGGTCTAGCCTAAGGACTCAAACTGGAAGACGTTAATATCTGTCCCCTATTGGATTCAAACTCATGTCAAACCATCTCTCCTGCATGAGAGACAGATGCCCGGTCAGCTGAGCTATCTATGTATGATTGCATTACTGGATCATAAAGATGCACCAGTGTCACACACACAGAAAGGAAAAGGGTGGGTTTTCACCTTAGGAACAATTTTAGAAGATTAGCTGTGTAGGACTCCCAAAACGGCAGTTTTGTGTGGACGAAACATCCAAATGATAAGCAACTTCAGTGGATTTGATTAAACCGGTCCCAGTGGGGACTGGGCCCTAGACACATTATGTACTTAATGGCCAAAGCTTTCTAACTCTCACTAAAAGAAAAAATTAGTCTCATTAGTCTCTAGCAAAGCAGATATTGGTGGTTTCTTCAAGTCCCTGGTGCCTCTGTCTCACCGGACAGACGTTGAATCTCAAGCCCAGTTCAACCAGTTTCCTTTTCAGCTGCTCACGCTTTCTTTCACTTGCTGTTTCATCAAGTTGGAATCTCAAAACCAGGATTTTGTCTTTAAGTTGAAAATGCTCTGTTTTAAAACATTAATCCAACATGTTGGACATGACATGGAAATATAAATTCACAATGTTAATCAGAAATATTCCAGCAGGCTGCTTTAAAACAGTAAGAAGGTATCAGGCGCCCTGTTTCTAAGGCATTAGCTCTCCTACTTTATCACCTACAGTTCATGCTGTGAAGCAGAATCTAAATAGAAGACCACCCAGAGACAGGGTGTTGGGTTTGCTTGAATGAATCTGATCCATGTCGGCTTACGGGACTTAATTGGTGCTTGAAGAGACTGACTTAACTTTCATAATTAGTTTGCACAATGACTGCTGATGGACCACTAATCCATGCACTTTCAGTTCAGATATTATACTCCTAAAAGCTGTTTAAACTGCCTCAACGGTACCGTATTTGCATTGAGAGTGATGAGTTTAAAGGTGCTTCCCAAACAATTCACCAATCTGAATGACAAAACATTTTCTCCCTAATTCGGTGTTCCTGTTGTTGGTAAAACATTGAGTTTCTCAGAGGATTACAATCATTAAAAGAGGATTTATAACACAATAGCTAACATTTACTCATTTAGGAATCTAAAATTGCTTTGCAAAGTTTAATTTGATTTTTTTTTTCTTGTAAATTTGGAGAAGGCTTCAACTCAAGGTCAATTTAGAACTATTCTCTTAAGATGATAGAACAGAAAGCTGCTTCCGTATTTGATACTTGGGTGAATTAATTGCTTTTGCCATCAACAAATGATGAGAGCACGATCAATCAGCTGTAGTCTTGCAAAGACTAAATGTTGATGGTTATTGCTCAGACACACAGGAAATTTGTACAAGATGAGCAGTTTAAAGTTTGAATGTCGTAACCGGCTTCATCTAAATGAAGGTGATGATTTCATCGACCACCTTCCTTCATTGATCTGCTTGTTCACAGCTGGTGAAGAGGTTTACAAATCAGGAGACTCTGATGTCAGGAAAATGAGCCACTTGGAGCTTTTGGCTCATTACGGTTTTTATTGTTGCCTTGGCTACATAATGGTAAACAGCAGCATTGCACAAGAGTGGAAGCATTCTCGTCCTTTTGTGTCCCTGTCCATTTACAGTGATACATGTCGGAGTTTTCCTTACATGCATCTCGACCCTGCTGATCAGAACCTCATTCTACAGTCAGAAGATCTGGAAAGTGGACTACACGTGGACCTCAGCTTCAGATCTTTTAAATTATTTGTAGTTTTTTTCCAGAATACATGTGATACTGAATGTTGAAGTAAACTTCAGAGCAACAAAACATGTTCCCACAATACTGTATATTGTGTTTTCTTCTTTCTTTACCTCAGCCAAGATCTACGAATCAAAACTGTGAATCACTGGGATGAATTAGTTTCTCCAACACGTCTTCCCCAAACAGTTTTTTTTTCACACAATAAATTGCCCCTAACAGGCGCAACCGAAGCCAGGAAAAGTCATTTTTGTTGTTTATACACTAAATCTAAGTAAATGCCATAATGGAGTGTTAACTTCTAAACAGCTGAAGGGAAGGTGGAGAACAGCCACAGAAGAAACTAACATGTTTGTTTCCTGGTTTTCCCACAGTTTAACCTGCTTTTTACTGAGCTTTACAGAACCGTGCAAAAAGTCTCTGAATTTCTCCACATAAACCAGTACAGCAGTATATTAAAAATATGTAAACATGTAAATATGGAAGTTAATAAATGAGAAAAACAGTGTATATGATAAAATATCATATGAATATAAATATTCTTTCTGACAACCTGGACGCTGTCAGACAAACGTAGCTGTCATTTCTTCATGTTGTCTCTAGAAATGGCCAGACAGTGATTAAGTTTTATAAATTAATACATCTTTTTCCAGCAACCAGCCTTCTTTATAATTTTATACTGCCAGTATGTGTACATGAGCACACTGCCTGTGACTTCTTGGTACTAATATATAATTCTATGTATATAATTTGTATACAGCTGGTGTTAATACATCTTAGCAGTAAAGGTCTGATGCTGTTTTGTGGAGATATTGTTGTAAAACATGGTGCAATGTGCTGCTTTGTTAATGCAGACATGCAAAGATAAACAGTAGCATTAAAAACAGCCCACGTTGTCCTGATGTTCCCCACTGCATAAACAGCATCGTGATCACACATAAACCCAACCACTCTCACAAATGCACAAGTTCAAAACCACTCAGAGATGGCAAATAGCTTTGGAAAGCATGGCTAAACAATTGACCAAACAGGTGCTACAGAGGTTACGCTTATCTAGAGTGGATAAAGTGCTGGCAATTTCCTATGAAAAGCCTGGATTGGTTGTATTTTCTTGTCCTACATGTGGAGTGTCTATTGTTTCCATATCTGATAGATAATTAGAGCCAAATATTGAGCCAACAGGGGATTACAGGAGGATTTGAGGGTGATCTCTTGTTCCGCCCAGCTTTGGCTCCAGAAAGTTTCAGCTGCTTATGTTATCGTTTCAGAAGACACTGAGGGAAAGAGATACGGAATTAATGTACATGTGGAAGAGTACACAAACACAGCCACATCCAATTACCCACACAAACACAAGCATCGCTCAGTCGGCCGTTCATGTTCTCTGGGTTTTATCGCTCTTTCGCTCCGCTTCGGCCCCTGTTGGCCCCTGTTGGCCTTCCTCTTACATGAGCAGACAATGAATGTGGCGGCATGTTAAATCTAAAAAGGCCAGTAGATCTGAGGTCTAAACGAGGGTCACGCGCTGGCAGCACAGACATGATGGATGTAAATATCATTTACTTGAGTGGTTCTGAAATTCTATCAACTGTAGTGATTGTAAATGGTGGGGTGGGAAAAGTCAGGGACATCTTTTAAGCTCAAAGATTTCCATAGAAAACCTGATAAAAACAAAAACCTTCCAAACAGATTTTAGAGCCAGTATGTGAAATAACTTGACATAAATGAAGGAATTAGTGTGACTGAACCAGCGAGATTCTGTAACACATTTTCTAAATTAGTCCTTCAAATTTTGTTGGATAACTTCACAAAACTGGAACACTGGAGGTGAATAGTATTACTAGTAACAATATAACAGTGGTAGAGTATAACTGGTTGTATAATAGCATTTTTGCATTATTTAGAAAAGTTTCCATTTATGTCTGGTCTTAGATCCACCGTTGCCCCGAGGATGCAGCGTTACTGTAGCACTGAGATATTTACTCAAGTTATAGGGATGTTTAGCTGTAAGACGATCAAGTGTTAAAAAGCCTGACAGAACCTGATGTTCTTTAGGAACCAGCAGCAGAAAGATTAGGTTTTGCACATGATTGTGAATATCTAAGGGAACAGGTTTGTTATCTGTCTGTCTTAAATCTTCTGCATGCAAGCTGTATGACCTTGTGATCACAGCATGAAAGGATGCTTCTATAAGATTTGTCTCCAGCCAGCTTCATTGTCTCCTGCTTATGTCTCCACATTGACTCATACTGTAAACATCAGAACTGTTCAATGAAACCCCGACACAGATATAGTTACCAGTTATATTTACCTACTTATTGAACCCACTGAACCAGGTGTCAGTAGTTATTAGACATTAAGACATTGTGTTGAAGCCAGTGGGATTGTCCCCATGAACTCGTTTACTGGCTCATAGCTTCTCCCTCTGTGGACGTCTATCTGCTGACAGGATAGCAGCCCACAAGAGATGTCAAGTTAGAGTTGCTTTGACTCACTCATCACTTAACACTTGGTCTTTCTCAAATTCTGTGTCATATCTTCTTGTGTTGGATACACTGATCACAGAAACCAACTGATTTTATATGAGGAGATGCAGTTTTTATGTAATCGATTTTATTTTTTTTTTATCTTTTTTTTTCTAATACTTGTATTTTTTTCTGCACCTTGCTGTAATGTGTTTATGTTTTGTGTAAAGCACTTTAAATGGTCTTGTACATGAAATGTGATATACAAATGCCTTGTGGAGGGGAAAATTGCTTGAAGCCTGTGAAAATGATTTTTCTTTATGAGGCCCTAACACTGGTTGGTAGTATAACTACAAAAATAAATAAATATATCCTACTGGCAAGGTTGCCAGATCTCACAAGGACACCAGCATTTATTCATCAGACCTGCAGGAAATAAACTTCCTACCTGCTCAACTTTGTGATAAAGCATGTGTGCAGTCTTTCCATCCACATGGGAACAAACAAAAAAAGTCTTGCACATACGAGGCAGAGACTACCACAGTTTTCCCCTAGTTTGTCTTTAATTATTCATATCAGGTGTCACTTTTTTCCTTTCTTTTTAAGAGCAAAAAGTCCACCCCAGGCCGTTGTGCTACTCTGATCTGTTTATGAACATGAGAACATCCTGTTTGCCTCCCCCACACCCTGCAGCTCTAATAAAATGATCGTAGAAGGAAGGAAGTAACAGTAGTTATAATCAGGGAGTCTGTGCAACGACACATGTCAGATATGTGTTTGGAGACGTGGAGGGTGAATTGGTCATCCGTGCCATCACTATGTCTCATAACGTGCGAGCGTCCCAGCAGGCATGTTGACAGACATATTACCAAAAACAGCCCCAATGTCAGTAGATTAGCCAGACAGCTTTACTCCAGAGGAACCCACTGTTGTGCACCAATCTTCCTCATTTCCTGGGCCTCGCAAAATGCCCCACTGTCACACGGCATGATTCCATAATTTGATTTTGACCCTGAAATGAGAAACTGTGTTGGGCAAATACAGAGGATATTGGTTTCCACAGTCAAAGCGAGACCATGTCAGGATAGTTTGTCTCCTGTCACTCTGCTCCCGCCTTGGATCAGCGTGATGTCCTCGAGAGAGATGCAATGAAAAAACATCCTGATAAAAAGACAAGGCCGTAAACTAATTCAAAGCTGATACCTGACAAGCAGAGTAAGAATACATTCATACATGAATTACTTCTTATACTGATAAAAAATAGAACTTTATTTGTACCTATGAGGAGAAAGAACCATTCACCTTAAAAATAGCAAATTCAGCATAATGCACGACCTACTCAACACTCTATTACACTTCTATTCAATCTAGTTTTGACTAGAGTAAGTCACTTTGACTGAGAGTCAGAGTCGTTGTCCTGCTGCAGACCAAATTTGGGGCCAATCATTGCCTCCCTGATGGTATTGCATGATGGATAAGTATCTGGCTGTATTTCTCAGCATTGAGGACACCATTAATCATGACCAAATCTCCAACTCCATTCGCAGAAATGCAGTATAAAACTTGCAAGGAACCTCCACCGTGCTTCACGGTTGCCTGCAGACACATCGCACTGCTCTCCAGCTTTTCGGTGAACCAACCTCCTTTTGCTGCAGCCAAATATTTCACATCTTCACTCACCAGTCCGGAGCACCTGCTCTCATTATCCTGCACACCGGCTATGTTTTTGTGCATAGCTGAGTTGTTTGTCCTTGTTTCCACGTGAGATGGATGGCTTTTTGGCAGCTTCTAGCCAGACTTCTCCAGGCGGTAGTTAGGTGTAGCTGGATCCAGCTGGGCTCTGCCAGTTCTGAGCTGCCGGACATCTTCTGATTTTGAAGGGAAATAAGTTTGTTGTATTTTAAGTTTAGTTAGCCGACCACTGACTAAATCCTTCAAAATCCCTTACTTGTTGCAAGTGTAGCTAAAGGAATTGATGCTGGTTTGAAGGAAACGAAGGAAAGTAAAACCAGACACTGACTTAGATTTTTGTTTTGTTTGCTCACGTTGCATTCTGTAAGTTAAAAACAATAAACTTTTTTTTTTCATATTTTTGAAAGCATTGTTAGTTTTACTTTTTGCACAGTACTACATATATATGTGTCTGTGTGTGTGTGTGTGTGTGTGTGTATACATTTCATGTACATTTTCATTCATTTATTTTTTTGGCATCTTATTGCAATACATCGTTTTGCAACTGGTAGTACAAAAGCCTCCCGAGACATTTCCTGTTTTCTTGTAAGTATTTTTGTATAACTTCTGTGTTTCTAAACATAACTTGTAAAATTAACTGTTTCTATTTGCATTCTCATGAAAATGGTTAAACATGTTCATTGTTAAAAAAAAAAAAACTATCTTATCATACTATTAATACAGAAAAAATAACTTAACCACGAACATACACCCTAAACCCCAGATGGTTAAAATGACTCAGAGCTAGATTTATAAAGAGCTTCTGGTCCATCCTGGGGAGGCTACTGTCTCTGAAGCTGCAGCTTCCAACTCGATGATAGTAGCAAGATTTTCCTCGCTCTCACTGTTTGGTGGTTAAAGGGAAAATGCATGACTAGACATGTTCACCATTACACGTTAGATCTTACGGAGACATCAGCAACAAAGCTAATTTGGTTTGTTTGATTGGCTGGATCCAAATCTGGGGTTTATCTCCACAGTTAGATAATTGAACAGGCTTCTGCAGAATTGTCCTGCAAAACAGAAATCATTCAATACATTTGCATATCTAGATGTATGTTTAATAAGATATTTCTTGAAGCAAATTAATGTCATATCACCGTCATCATCAGAGACCATTATTAAAACTAATTGCATTTCATCATATGAAACAATGTAGTTACTCAGTTGTTACAGAAGAAAGAAGTTTGTTCATCACTTTGTCTTTCAGAGCATCAGGCTGACAAACACAACTACAGACTGCTGTTACGTAACACGTCTTTGGAAATCTAAATTATTTTGAATTTCCAATGTGGATGTTGGGGGCATACTACTTTACATCACAGAAAACTAAAATGAAGTACAAAGAAGAGCAGATCAGTCAGTCTTTTAAAACCAGAAAAGATTAAATATACATGACATACCAAAAGATACAACAAGAACAACGAGAAGTCTGCCTGCAGCATGCAGTGAGCCTGCTCAAATTTAATGCAGATGGTGCTTGTTGGTGCAAGTTGCATGGTGTTATTTAGCTACTCAGCTCAGCGGTGGAGAGCTCTCCAGACAGCAGTGTGACATGTCAGTCAAGCTCCTAGTGTGGGCTGGAAAAACCAAGAGCTGAGTTTGTAAAAACCACGAGGTTGTGTGGGAAGGAGGGGGTAGCGGGTTAGAGGCAACATGAGGATGAAATATCTGCACGGTGAAGGAGAAGAAGCGACGGAGGATGAGGCAGCAGAAGATCCGCTGTGGTCTGTCTCAGATCAACAGGTAGAAACAATCAGAAAGCCACAGCTCGATTCACCTCATCTTTAATAGGATCAAACAAAACACCAGCTGTCTCGGTCTGTTTGAAATAAAGATTGACCCTGATCTCAGGGTGACCTCTGAGTTCAAATACCTCATTGGTAATAAGCTCAAGTGCTTTGTCAAATACCACAAACTCAGTCACTCCTACTTCGCTGTAATTAAGAGAGTGGTTGGGGAAAATGCCACTTGTCTACCAAGTGCAGAGGAGAGTGCTTAGGAAAGGAAGAAGTTACTTCAGATTAGTCATGTTTAAGGCTGGGCCCACACATCCACTGTTAGCTGTTGTGACTTCCTCCTAAATTAAAGGCTTGATTAAACCCATGAGTAAGGTCTTATACAACAAGCCTGTAAAAAGCTCCTACAAAGAAGCAAGAAACCCAGACAATGGAAGATGGCTGCATTTGATAAAGTGGTTGTTCCACTGCCTTGATCATATATCTAATCATGGTTTCTTTGCCTTCACGATCATTTTGTATTTCCACAACGTTAGCAGCAGTCTATGTCCTTTCCTGTCAGTCTAATCCATTCCAGTTGGTTGCTGACAGACTTTATCTCAGGATTTTTCTTTAACTTTGTTGTTTCTTCTTTGTTTTGCCTTTTTGTGGTCATTTAGAGTTTATTTGTGTTTTAGATGAAGCTACAAACCCTCTAAATATATTTAACTAATTATTGAATTAGACTTTAAACATAATCTAATCTTAAATAATTTTTAAGACCAAACCAAGAAGTCCTAGTGATTTGATTAGAGAACTTGATGTTTAGGAGGCAAAAGTATCAATATTGGTATAGATATCAATGAAAAAGTATCATAAACAAATGACATCATATAAACAAAAAAAATCTTAACATTTTAACGTGAGGGTCACACAGCCCATATATTCCACACGCGGGACCACTGGGACCGCTTGTCTTCTTACAAGTTTGGCCTTACAGCTAATGTGCATCAGGAATATAAAATGAAAACAAAATTATAAATGCACCACCTGCCAGGTGGTTTATGAAGCAATTGTTTGCAGCGAAGCGGCACCAGCCGAGCAGGAGAAGCTAGCAGCTGCAGTGCCATCCAGCCAGTATGCAGCACATTTCCAGTGCATTG
Organism: Melanotaenia nigrans; assembly: GCA_037177435.1. Taxonomy (NCBI): domain Eukaryota; kingdom Metazoa; phylum Chordata; class Actinopteri; order Atheriniformes; family Melanotaeniidae; genus Melanotaenia; species Melanotaenia nigrans. Next base: position 24,692,447 of record JBAFTC010000024.1, on the reverse strand, counting down.
CGGAAGGCAAAAGAAGTAAATAAATCACAATTTTGAATGCAAAATATCAAAACCACCAAATTAAGATTTGGATAGAGATCCAATCAGAATTAATCACTGTAGTCTCATGAAACGTATGTGACGAAGTGTGTGGCGCGGCTAGCCACCCTGGAGTCCACGGGAAGCTAAGCATGCTAAAGCTAATGAGCTACGGATGCTTTTGCAAGGCTGTTTGTGACCTTGCTGAAGTTTCCTTTTAGACTTTTTCAGAATACATTTCTTGTTCAAAGCAGAGTCAGATTCACAGGAAATGGGGCAAGCAGTGTCATCTGCTGGCTAGCAAATATGTAGATGGAGCCAAATCATCATATTCATACATCTCTTTTGTACTGGAGGAGAAAAAAATGTCATAAAATGACTGCTAATAATTTAAATCCTAAGCAGTTAAAAAGCCCAGAAAATGTAAACGGTAGACTAATATCTGGCAGAAGGTTTATAATAATGAAGAAGAGTAAATCTAGGCTTTGGAGAAGCTCCAACAACTGAGTGAAGATGCTTCAACCAGCATGTTGAAAGCAGCAGGGTACATTATAGATGACTCAGAGGAAGTAACAGCATTACTTCTGTAAGCTGTCACAGTTACACCAAGCTCTGGCTGAAGCACTAACGCTCTCAGTGAGATACCCAGTAATCTCATTTTTGTTGCGTCATGACCTTTAACAAAGAGTTGCATGCTGCATCTTAATCTCTGCCATGCTCCATCTTCATAGGTTATATCAAGGGTGTGCACCAGGAACACACCCACACTCAGCATCTGATAACCGCCAACCTGTGACAGTCCTACATGCAGACAGGATTAATAAAGAGCTCTAATGCCTTCTGACGGCTTGGTTTGAAAGGTTGTCACTGGTTGGATGGCTGAAGAGACTCCCTCTTCATGTCTGAACACTGAACCAGATTGTCTACTGCAACACTGCTAGCTCTTTGCTTTTTCACAAGAGACAGAAATGACAGGAGTGTGTTGGGTGACAGTCACGATCAACTAGTTAAATATTAAATCAGTGAACACTGGAGCTCTGGAACTCGTTGTGATAGCAACCATGTGAGGGGCTGATTAGATGATGCTGCTTAGAAAGAGAAACAGGAGGTTTTGAATGAAGAGGTCTCTAAAAACCAAGATGTGGATTTCATGATTCCACGTATATGTTCATTTTTTATCATCATTTATATTGTTTCACAAACTACATCAAGACCAGATAAGCATGGTGATTAATCTCAATAATTACCTGACATACTGATTTGAGGTTTTCCTGATTGATCTGTAAAGACATTGATTTGTAGCAGCATTGCTCTCTGTCACGTTCTTCTCCTCCTCCGTTTTCATTGGGAGCGACGGGGCAGCGGTTTTATTCACGCCACTCGAGCACAGGACAGAAGCCATTTAGCCCAGTGGAGCAGATCTTAGGGTGTAATTACACAGGCTTATTGGTAAATTAAATTAGAGCACAGGGTTGCACAGTGGGTTGGAGAGGGACCAAGTTCCCGAGAACAAAGTTCACAACATTTTTTGGAGACATGTAGTCCAGCAAACGTTGTTCACTTAATATATTTTGTTGTTTTTGCACAAGACTTACATGGTGTGAAATTTTAGCTCAAATTTGATCCTTGTTTCAGCTCTATGCAGCTTTTGGTGCATCTCAAAGCATTTATGTGCATTACATTTGCTCTGCCATGCATGCAAAATCAAACTGATCGTAAAGAAGTTGTGCAGTGGAAAAATGCAGCTGCAGGAATATCATTATGTGGCCAAAACCTCCAGAGCAAGTTCAAAAGTAGAAAATGAATAAGCAGTTACTTGTGAGTTTGTAACCAGGGAGAAAACTTTTCTGCAGTCTTTATCTGCACCCAGCACCAACACAAGTGTCATCACTCTGGAGAAAACAGCTTTATCATTATAATTGAGAGCAAAGATCAAGAAAAACCCAAAAGAAAGATTTTTGTGAGCTAAGCAAACAAGATCAGACTTCCCCTCAACGAGCCGTCCTACATCTTCAGTCATTCATAGTGCTGAACTGCAAGTGTCTCTGATTGGTCCCTTGAGCTTTGTTGCCCCTCGATAGTTTGCCCTTGTCCTTCTTTTCAATTTACCAATGCTTTGGACAAAACACATGCTGGAGCAGCTGCTAAAGCAACAGCTTGTGTCTGTTGCCTCTACGGAGCCATTGCTGATGGGAAGAGCTTCTCCAGGGAAGGTGTCTGCATTTATCTACCTGTGGAGCAAGTCCATCTGCCCACATCTCCCAGGACGGAGGGTAGATGGAGCTGATGGTCGTCTGACTGAAGAACAGAGGGAGGAGAGGATAGTAGTTTCGAGGGGGAGGTGCTGTAGATCAAGGGAGGTTGTCAAGCTGCCTTCATGTTTCTGAGCAGCAAGAAAAGAAGCGGAGCAGCTGCTGCAATACCATCCACCTGGGTGCTTCAAAAAGGTGCCCAGATGTTCAAAACCGGCATACTCATCATGCCTTGCCTAAACCCAGCCCCAACACCTTTACACTCACACATGCACACAGGCGGCTGGTGAGAATATTACCCACTTGACGTGAAACTCCCATTGCACTTGACACGTCCCACCCATCCTTGACTGCTCACATATTACGCTGGCAACCACAGCTGTTCGGATATCACACATAATTTGCTCTTTTCTCCCGTGTTGTGTCAAAAAGGGAAAAAAAAAACTAAGTTGTAGGCAGGCCAAGCCTCTGCTGCTGCTGTCTGTGTTTGTAAAACCAGAGCCATCAAGTTGCATCACAGAGACAATGTCAGTGCAGAGCTCTGTGGGAGGCTGTAATTTTCTGTTTAACGGGCATCCAGATGGCTGAGTTGATTGGAGCATAATGGTAGCATTATCAAAATGGTGGTATCGTCAGCTTCCCTACTTTCCAGAATTGGCATATGAATAACAGCAGGAAACAACAGCAATCTCCCACTGATACATAAACTGAATCAGTGGTACAGTAACCAGAATCCTCCTTAACACTCACCTGTTAAAGACCAACACCTATTCATGATATTTTCACTTGTCAGGAAAACACAGGCGGTCATAACAACAGCTCAGCTCAGCAGTGAGACAGCAGACACAACATACTCTATGTGGAAATCAGCCATCATTCATGCTCCTAATGTACAAACCCAACAGCCTGAATGTGTTCTGTGAAAAATCAGTGGCCCATGTGGAAGAGTTGATGTGACAACACAGCATAAGTCCGCTCTAGTGGATGAAAAGTCTGAGATTAAACCAATGTGCCAGATTTTAAAATGAAGCTTGTAAATGGTAAGTAGCTTCTGCCAAGGTGTTCACAGCATCCTTCATGTTTTGGTGGCTTCTTTAAGGACACTTACATTCTCCATGCTCGTACCAGGACAAAGCTGTCAGACTGCAGGCTTACTGGAGGTTTCTAGAGGTTTTAAAAGCAGAATGGGAGGCAGAACTTTCTTTCATCAGACCCCCTCTGTGGAACCAGCTCCTAGTTTGGTTTCAGGAAGCAGCCTCCCGATGCAGGATTGGGTCTGGAGGACCAAGTTTGAGTCCCCACTAGTGCCAAAAGAGGTAAACCAATGTGGGTCTCTGTGCAAGGCCCTTATACCCCCAACTGCTGAAACATGGCGTTCTATTGCTCTCTAGTAAATCTACTAGAGATAGGTAAGTTGATCCCAGTCGGTATAGTAAAGTAGAAATTATTAGCATCTGACACTGTTGTTGTCATTCATTTGTGTTTCTCTTCTTCTTTCTCAGTAGGATTCGCTGGTCAGCTGCTGGTTGACCCCTCTTTCCTGTCCTCTCCACCTCTAACTTATGGAAGTTTTCCTTCCTGGTTCTGGTTCTGATGGAGGTTTTTCTCTCCACTGTCTCCTCATGCAGCCCAGGATGGATGACTGAATCAAAGAGAAGATTAGATGCAATCTGTTTATTTTCCTTTGCTAGGTCATTATTTTTATAAATTGGGTAACATGAGGCCAGTTTTTCTAAATTAATGTGGATCATGTAATTGATTTGTTTTAATTGGATTATAATTGGACTCCAGTGAGTTGGACTGATGGCATTGTGAACTGGGGCTGTACAAATAAAGCAGAATTAAACTGAATTCTTTTCAAAGTGCAACTCGCCAGCATTTTTACAGCTTACAGAAGACTGGATTTTTTCTGTTTGCAACCTCCTCATCTCCATGCTTCTCTGTCTTTCTGCCTCTGACCTTGAAATCTTTCACTGCCACATATTTTGTAGGCCATTTTGATTCCTAAAGTGTTTCTAGAAGAGAAGGGAGGCTTGTCAGAGGATCTAAAAGGAAGAATACACCACTCTATTCTTTGCAGCTTCTGAAGGGGTCAAAGTCATACTAATCCAATTTTAACTGAATAAAAAAACCTACTTTATCTTAAAAAAGATTCCATGTGCATCATCATCTCAAATGCAATTGTGTGTTTAGATGATTCAGCTGTGTTGTATTGACATCGTTTTAACTCCTCATGGTTCATTAGGACAACTTCTTCTACTGAATTCCAGCCACTAGCAGCGTAGCTTCTAGCACACCCTCTGCATGGATTAGTTTAGTCCAATCTAAGCCTTCTGTGAGTCCTCATGAATGGAAGTGACTGCACTGAATCAGCAGGCGATATCATCTCACATCAGTCCCTGGATCCTGATTCTGATCAGCAAACATGGAGTCAAAATCCATTAAATCAATATAATATTTTACTGTTATTAAACTTACTTTTTAAGTATTCCCTAGATAGCTGTTCATCCAGTGAGGTTTCAAGTTAACACATCTTAGTTTCTCTGAACCTCATTAACGTAGAAGCCATTTATTAATGTGTAATCAATCATTCACAGTTCATACAGTTTTCTTTTACATATCAGCTTGTAGTTCATCCTAAATTTGCCTCAGGACAAAATTGAGCCGAAAAGTGGAAAGAAAGAAATTAACAGAATAAAAAAGGTTTAAATAAAAAAACTTGAACACAAGGCACAGCTGCAGTTAATTCTGCTTCACCCAGGTCTGCAAAACAGGAGGGGATTTAATAAGAAAGCCTAATAAGATGGACAGGGCAATAAAACTGCAGCTGGGTGAGAAATGAAAATAAAAACAATCCTAGTTTTCAATAGGCTTCAAGCCAGGCTTGTTACTGCACCGCATTAATCATTGAGAGATTTTTTCTTTTGTTTGTAGCATAAGATGTTTGGATGAACTGTGTGTGGACCAGCTTCTTCTCTCTCGTGACTGAAGAGGACTATTTGTATGGTAAAGTATGGGGACGGGGGTGTTACTCACCGGCCAGAGTCACTAAAACATAATTTACATACCGATTTGTTGTCTTTAGACTATGAGACTGCAATGAGAAGCCATTTCTTTCTTTATTTATTTTTTTTTATAAAAAGAAGCCATTTCTTTAGGTTGTACTTATCATTCATAAAATGATAGAACTATGCAAAGTCTGGAGTCCCACTCCATTCCTTTATATTTTACTGATGTTGTTCTTGTAATTCTGAAAATTGTCTAGAACAATAGTTTTTGAGGTGGTTGATGCTGGTTTTCAGCAGATTTTAAGTCCAGTCTTTGTACATTTTCAGAGGAATTAGTTGTTTTGCTGTTAGGCTACCAGAATTCAACAAAACAGACTAACTCAAGGGATGCTACAATAAATAAATAAAATAAAATAAAACGCTAAACGGTAAATGATCTGCATTTACTTGGTACCTTGTCTTGTTGCTTGTACCTGGGATGTCTGTTGTTGGTACTTGAGAGCCATCTTTAGATGTTTCTCTGCTCCACTGCACCTCATTTAAACGTGAAGGATCTGTTTAACAGCCCAAGTCTGTTTATGACCAATTTATATGAGAAACATCTAAAACCTGCAGGACAGTAGCCCTTGTGGACTGGAAATGGATATCCTGGCTTACATTCGCCTTTTCACACACATTTAACCATAAAATGCTCATCTCACCTCAGCAGACCCTATCACACACCTTCATAAGCTAATAAACACCACAGAAACAACCTAAGGTTTACTATCCTGTCCAAGGACAATTTGGCATGTGGTCTGATGAAGTCGAACTATTAACCTCCTGATTGGCAATCAATAACTCCAAGTAGGTTCCTAAAAACACCATCAGTCAGAAACTTGACATTTCTCAGCCCAGTGAGGAGCGTGTCCTTTAACCTTTGAGGAAACTAAACTAGTGGAAGACATATCTAATCCCTCCCATTGACCCGTCTACTGCTGGCTGAAGCCTCATCAGAGATGGTCTGCATGGAAACGAGGCTGTCAAGAAGCCATTCTTTAGGAAGAGAAACAGGGAGAAATGGCTGTCACATGACACCAGAACTGGACTTAAGATCAGTGGAAACTTGTGTTTTCTATTCATGTGCTTCAGGAGGCTCGAGATTTCTGTACAAAACTAAATATTCAAAGCAAATATGAATAAAGATTACTTATAAAATTGAGACCATCTGCTAGCCACATGTTACAGTTTTAATAAATGTAAATATATATATATATATATATATATTTAATAAAACTGTAACAATATGTGTGTGTGGGTTCAAGCAAAAGCAGGTTAGATTCTCCCATAAAAGCTCTAAGTTTCAGTTTTTGAAGAGAATCATAAAAGCTGTAAAACACTTGTTGCTTCCTGTAAGAGCTGCTGCATGAACACAGTGGTTCACCTGTTCCGGTCTGGCCACCAGGGGGAGTGTTGAGACTGAAGAACTCAAAGGACACATGCTGTGAAAGCACCAACACTCTTCATACAGATGTGCAGACTGCAGAGTCCCACACCCTTCATGGCAGCTGGGAGGATGATGCTAAGGTGAATGATGGGATAGGAACTCCCTCCATGTATTTATTTTTTTTTCTATTCAGTCAGTCAGTTTCAATTTCAAGGTTTTGATCTGTGAAGGAAAGGCAGCAGACTGCAACATTGTTATTTCCCACAGGATCAAGTGGAGGATTTAAGGGGGACGGGCTAATTCTGTCATGCTGAGAGGGAAAAAAAAGCAGACATGAGGCCGACCCCCAAAGTGTTGCACGCAATACTGTAAAGAAGGGAAAAAGACAAGGAAAATATGAATGAGTGGCAGAAAAGAAGAACACAAAGAGAGCAGGGGGAACAAATACAAGGGAGATAAAAAAAGGGACAGAGTAATACAGAGTAAGAGGAAGTGAAAGTGGGGGGAGAAAGACAGGAAGAAGAGGAGGTGGGGGGCAGTAAAAAGGTTATGGTTATTCTTTGGCAGTCACCAGGTGAAATGAGGGCAGACACTTCCATTCCATCACAGGACAGACCAGAGGCACCCAGGGGCCTCAGAGGTCTGCTGAATATTACATGAGCCTGTCCGTCTGTGAACACTCACATGCACACGCACGTACAACGCACATCCACTCCCACAGATGTGTAAAGATGAGCACACGAGCCGATGCATACGTTCACATATACTGAGGGTGGAGGAATCCAATGAGGCCAGAGGATCAAGAGACTTAAATCCAACAGAGAGAGGCGTTGGGGTCGAAGCCAGAGAGGTGGGAGGCTGTTTCAGAGTGTCGGGATGAATCTTTCCTGGATCAATGAGCTTTCCTCTTCGCTGACTCGGCTGAATTCTCATTCATGATACATGTGTATACGTGACCAGTGTACCCATGTGTTTTGGGGAGCAGGCGCTCCACACAAGGAATTTGTTGTATCTTTAAACTAAACACTTCATGTTGGTAATCTTGAGCTTTGTGACTTATAACTGTTTGTGCTCAAGTAAATTCCGCATCATAGTCGTCATCTCGTTAAGGGCGGTTGAAGCTTTTGGTTGTCCTCAACTTTTACCTTGTTTCAAATTGAATATTGGGTCTTGTTTTGTCTCAGTGATGCTGAGCCCAGCAAGAAACCGATGAGACCAGTACACTAATCCCAACAAGTTCTCTAACTGAACAAATATGTCTCATCCTTGTAAGCCTCAACCTTACAAGCAACATGAGGAAAATACTATACTGTAGGTGTTTCAGTCAGAGCCGAAGTAATCTTTTAACAAAGTCCTGACGAGAAGCAAGATGATTGGGTGGAGCAACCTAAGACACAGGCCTAATATAACCTCAGATCGAGATTTGCTCTGTTGACAATAATAAGAAGAACACTTCCTGGTTGAGTTCATTTCAGTAGAATTACAAAACAATGACAGTTTGAGCTAAAATACATTTTAATAACATAATTATCATTATCATTATCATGGAGGTTACAGGTTGCCATGGTTACATATACACACATCACTTTACAAAGAAACCTTCTGGTTGGTTTTAACTTTAAGGTTTAAATGGATCGTGGTCAGGTCCGATACACGACCTGTCAAAAGTGTGGACACACTTTCTGAATAAATCATGTTGGAAATCATGTTTTCAAACTGCAGGATGTAGCTGGAGTAACCGGGGAGAACATACGCCATGTTTTACAGCCAATTCAAGGTCAGGTTGCAGCAGCTTAAGCAAGAGAAACCCAGGTTCCTGGTCACTTTACAGGGATCCTGAGGCAATCCCAGGCCAGCTGAGAGAAATAGTCAGCTTGAAGATGTCCTACCCAGATGCCTGAGCCATGTCATGTCTGGATGAGGAAGAGCAGCAGTTCTACTCCTCGCCCCTCCTGGATGACAGATCCTCTTACCCTATCTCTAAGGGAGAGTCCTGTAGAGGAAAGCCATTTCCACCACTTGGATCTTGTTCTTTCTGTCAGTGCCCACAGCTTGTGACCATCGGTGATGGTAGAAGCATAGCTCAACCCATAAATCAAGAGCTTTGCCTTTGGCCCAACCACGTCACCAGTCTGCTTTGTGATTTCCTGCTACAGTCTAAACTCATGAACAAGACTCAGAGATACTTGATCTCTGGGACAGGATCCCATCATTTGACATTATTTTGACCTTAAAACAAACATTTAATAATACATCTGTGTGAAGCCATTTATGTAAAATAGATTAACTTATCATACAAATGGCAAGTTATGTTTTCTTGTAGGAAATGACGATGCAGGGAAACTGTCAGAACCTGGATGTCTGTGTGATTTAATACTCTGTGTGTATTTGAATATACTTTATTTAAGTGTATAGTAGGAACAGTTTCAGGCCTCCTGCCTGTTGTTATCTTGTCCCAGTGATTTGAAAGCTTACTGAACTCTTTCTCAGTCTTTCACGCAATTTAGAAAACACCCAGCTGTCGATAAGACACAGACTTCCAAACACAGCCCAGCGCTTTACTCTGCTGTCAGTCAGACGACGTGGGCTGTGCGCTGAAGTTATTAAAGCTGAAGCTGAGAATAAAGTTTGAGTTTCTGTATTTTTCTCTTTATTAGTCATGGTTGCTGTATTTGTATAAACAGCAAACATGACAGACATCTAAAATGACATTTTACCACGCAGCAGATGGAAAGAACAGAAACACAAAGCCCTGCATGAACTAGTCAAACTTATATTAAATTACCTTTTGGTTAATTAGCCATTTTTATTTGTGGTAAACTCTTCTTTTCCAACAAACAACCTTACTTGTGATCCAGCAGCCAGATAACAATAAATCCTTTGCCATTCCCACGGAAGACTGATCTTTGGCCTAAATATGTGTAGTCCCTCTAACGCTGCAGTGATAGGTCTTTGTAATTCAAAGCCCTGATAGAGATAAGAGGAGTGCCTCCTGCCCCTCTCTTTGTTCCAGGGGAGACTCCAGCTTTATGGATTAAAACCTGTCGACGGTAACGGGATGTTGGTCTGTGGATGGCTTTGATGGTGTCTCCCCTCCTGCTATTGATTTCCTCCCCGCTGGCCATCGCTCAGCTTGGCTATAAGTGAGTTGTGAAAGTCTTTGTGTCTATTCCCTCTTTGTTGATCTCCGGTCTTTCGGAGAGCACTTTTGTGTGTATAAAGTTACAAATTAGATTAAGGGTGTTTGTGCGTCTGTAAAAGAGATGACAGAAATCAAATGGATGTTTTTGAAAGAATGCTGGTCAATAACGTGGTTTTATTTATTTGACCAATTTGAACATTTAACATTTCAGGAAGTTGCTGCTCCATCCATCCATCCATCCATCCATCCATCCATCCATCCATCCATCCATCCATCCATCCATCCATCCACCCACCCAC
>JBAFTC010000024.1:24635260-24647207 GCA_037177435.1 Melanotaenia nigrans | reverse complement strand
TGTCTAAGAGCAGGGAAGAGGAAAGTAAAGCGTTTTTTTGTAAATGGGTTGTGACGGGAAGGGGAAAAAAAAAAAAAAAAAAAAAAAAAAAAAAAAAAAAAAAGAAACTGATGAAACAATGAGTTTACCATCAGGCCAAATACCAGAGAAATGCAAATGCAGGGGAATTTATTTTTCAGGTCAAGGACAAACAAACGAAGAAAAACCAGTTCTTGAATTTCAATAAAAGCTGCAAAACCAGCTGCAGATGGAAAAATCACACACCTGGAATAACAGAGGCAGACACAGAAGATGTCATGGCAGGGAGATGGCGTTGTGGGAGGTTTGAGTGTGGGTCAAGAAAGGACTGGAGCTGAAGATGGACCACATAGATCTCAGACCAGTGCAGTCGGCCATCATTAACAGTGAGATCACATCCAGCCCAAGGCCCCTCGCTCTCTCTCCGACCCCGTCCTTCACCTCCTTAGCCTGGAGATGGAGAGCTGGCGGGCTAGATTTAGACACACATGAGATGTGTACAGGTTTTCACACACACACACACACTCAGGAGTGAGCATTAAATTCAGCCCTGAAGGACCTTGGTGGTGAGAGTGAGGGCGAACCCTTCTGGTCGTGGCTATTGATTGTACGTCTGCTCGACTCGACGCTGCAGGTCTGCTCTGCAAACGTTTATTATGGAGGCAGATGATCAAAGTGTGGATGTACAGAGAGTTCTGAAAGACAAGTAATTCTCTAACTATCCTGTTTAGTATTTTGGTTTTATGTGGGACAAATATACAGTTTTACAGGTCCACGTCTATCTTCTCAAGCCTTGCCAGATACCTCACAAGTAATTCAGGTGGTGGGTCTTCGTCAGACAGAAATTTCAACTTGTCATAACAGGAAATTCAAGGCTGTATTAACGCAGCGAGGGGAGGTCCTGCTGTTGTGTTTACAAGCTCACCGTTGTGGTTTATTGGGAAGCGAAGGGGAAGCTGTGCCTTCATTAATGTGATTAATTCTATCGGTGCTTTTTCCAGCTGTGACAAGTCAAATGTCTGCTGCTGTGAAGGTCTAATACGCTACAGTGAAGGAACAGAAATACAGAAGTGCCAAAAAGCTGGACTTATTGAAATTAAATGCATTCATAGTTTTCAATTTGTCACATGCTTGTACAGGAGAGACCGAATAACCCAGCAGCAGTTTTTTTTTTTTTTTTTTTCTGCCTGCAGTCTTTTGGTCTGACAGCATGGGTCTATCTTTACAGGATAATTCTACGTTGTCATATAGAAACCTCAGGAATATGTGCGGTCGCACAAATGCTTCTCATTCCAACATATCTCTTTGGGGAAACTAACTTTAAAAATTCTAGCCAATCAGATTCCATGACTTTCATTTTAACATTTCTGAAAGATTCCAGAAACATTATAGGACCAGCGGGAACCTCAGAGCACTTAGAGGCATCAGGAGATGAGGTTTTAGAAGAGAGGTTAGACTGAAATGATAATAGAGCGCATGGCAGGGATGGAGATGATTAATAATGTTCTCCTCTCCCATTTGCTGTTCATTAACTCACTGTCTGCCATAATGGCCTGGGCTCAAATGAAAGGGGAGGGAAGAGAAGTTCAGGTTGGGCATCATTAGAACGAACAAAGATGGAGTGAGAGCACAGGTGGAGGCGGGATGGAGGGAGGCTAGGAAGGACTCCTGATTAGTGCAGCAGTTATCTACATCTTAATCAAGTCGAGTATCGCTCTCCTGCTTCGAAGAGGCCACATGGTGACAAAAAAACCAGCACAATTCAGCATAACAGTGTAGAGCAGCTGCTGCTGGATTTTGTTGTCCCCCCTCTTGTCTGTCTGAATAAATATTAAAGTTGACATGCATACTAAAGTAATTCTGCTAGCACAAAGAGCTTGTTAGAGCCAGAACCAACTGTCAGACTCAAAACTGCAAAAAGCTGGCCTCCAATTGCATTTTCACGTAGTTTCCTCCCCACAAAGCCGAGAACGCCTCGAGGGAGCAGGCAGAGTCAGGTGGTTCGGATAAAGAGGAAAGAGGGTAGATAACACCTGAGCGGATGTGCGTTTCGACAGGCGTAACACGTAGCATTCCAGTGAAAACACTGGCAGAGATAAAAGCACGGAGCTTTATGAATCCTCTCTGCTCGTGGGTAAAGAAGATGGACACACACAATTGGATTTGAAGAGGGCCTTCAGTGTGTTTCAATCTGTGCCAGTGATAACCTTTTAAAATGGGAAACTATTGAACTGATAGAGAGGATGGAAAAAATTGACTAAGTTTTGAGTGATAGAGAAACACGGGGATCCTCATGGGATCAAGTAATTATTCAGAAAATGTTAAAAAGGAGTAAAAGACTGGCATAAAGAAAGCCTTCATTTTTCTCCTTAACAAAATGTTCCATAAAAAGAAAAAAAACAACAACAACAGAAAGCAGTGGCACATGCACCGTACTGCGGTACCTCTCCTCAAGCCTGAGCTTGTGTCCATACTTTATATTATAAATGGGAATGTCATTATTTTTAGCAGTATAGCAGCGTTCATATTTAATACCCTTCTGACACTACGTCCGTCCCTTAAGTGCATCCCTGCAGCTCCTGCAGCGTTGCCAGATACATCATTATGTCATCAGTATAGCTAAACTCTGTAGGACAGCATGGGTTTGTAAGGATACTGAGTAGGAGGTGGATGGCTTTGAGGTCATTTTCCACATGAAACATCTAGAAATGTTCTTCTTTGGGTAGCTGTACATCTGTTAGGAAAGAAATTTTGTTCAAGAATACATTTGACAAATATTTGGTAATTATGTTGGTGAATTTAAAGAGAAATAATGTCTAAAAAGGTACATGAAGTTTATTTCTTCCAAAAGACCTCTAAATGTAATTTATCTACAAAGATTTCTTTTCTTTGTGTCCTGCTAGTTTTAAATCCAAAATGCATTAACAATGTAATAGGTCAGCCTGACAGGTGTTGGGTGACACTTACTGCTACCTAGTATTATATAGACTGAGTATTTACTCACATTACTATTATTGTTTATCTCCATGACAAAAATGTACAACTTAAGAAGATATTGACTGCATATGCTGAGTTTTGTTATTATTACTATTGTTTTATTGTGAGATGAGGTAATGCCTTGTAGTTAATGAGTGTGATTATGGTATAAAAACAGTTGTATTTCTTTTTTTTGGTTTTATTTTTTGTCTCTTTTTGTTTGTAAATTCTGTCATTGTTCAAATAAACAATCACGGTCAAACATAATATATAGTAATGTGAACATATATTAATTAATCAATTAATTGGAGGCTTTGTAGGTGAGTAATCATAATTAATCACATTTTAATCACATAAGAAGTTTTGAACCAAAAAGCAAATATATGAATAATTGGTCAAAATTAAGATTGAAGGGACAAAACTGGTATTTTAATTTTTTTCCCTTCCATTAACATGTCTAGAAATGCATATTTGCGTAAAACCAAACCAGAAATTGCTTTTTGCATTATTCATCATCATCACAGTCAAGCTAATTCGCTGACCGTTCCCACACACATTTCCTTTTAATTGGCCAGTCGATTCTGAAAATGAACTAAACAACTGACGTATTGTGTTCGATGTCTGAATGTTGAGTTTAATATCTAATTTTATTTGATTTTTTTTCTTGTTTTGTTGTTTGTTTATTTTATGTCGTGAGGAGGAAAAAGCATTTTGGTAGCTTACATTAGTTGGAATATGTAGATTTTGCACAGTTTAGATAGACAACTTTCAAATTTTAAATCTAGCTTTACTGTATATTTATTTTTTTTAAGACAGTGTAGCTCAGCCAACCCACAATAATAAATCAGAGGTCTGGTCCCCAGCTAATCCAGCTGGGATGTCCTCAGGCTGGATGGTGAACCCCACACTTCCCCTCCTATACTCATTTGCTTGTCAGTGTTTTGTAGAGCATGCCCAAGGCATAAACTGCAATAGATGTGCATATTCAATAAGAGTGTACAATCCTAATTATGTAAATACAGTTTATTTCTTCCTGTAATATAAAATTAAAGTGCACATCAGCTCTCAGCGGCAGTAGACAGGGCTCAGAGAGCTCCCATTCTGGAAGATCAGGTAAACTTAAGTATCATCTTCTGAATATAAAGCCAGCAGAGTTAGTTATTTTCACCACCTACATCATCTCAAACCTTTACACATTATTTACACACACACACACACACACACACACACACACACACACACACACACACACACGCACACAAACAAACAAACAAACAAACACACACACACCTTATTCTCCAGGACTGCTGACTACTGAAGGGACACTAAGAACATGACATTTCTGTAGAGAGAAATCACAAAGTTTTAGGGACAGTTGAATAAATCTTTCTCTAGATGCTAATCTACCTCCAGACTGTGATATCTGTGCCTCCAGTGGCCTGGACAGTAGAATAATTGGTACATTTTAGCTAAAGGTTGTCAACTCATAGTAATGTGCATTAGACATTGACTATTGGCTGCCCCGATCCCTAAAAACTGGCATTAGCATCAGCATCAGCTACAGCTGTCTGTGTGCAGTGCACGTGGTCCTGGTAACAGTTAGCCGTCTAGCTTATAGATTTGATTAATTTTACTACAGGTAAGAAGTGACTGTCAATGAAGCCTCCCCCACGGGTGGGTGGTTGCCCTTCTGTTAAATTCCCCCAGAGACCTTGGAGCTTGAGGTTTATGTGCAGTGTTCTAGCTGTTCCTAGCACTGTACTCTTATGGAAGGAGATTTCTGCTGGTATTCCTGGGGTTTGCTGGAACCACAGTCCCACTCACTACCCTCATATTTGAACCTTTATATTTTGTCATGATGACGTTTGGTTAGTTTGGTTGGTTTATCAACATGATGTCTGGTTGGTTAGTCAACATGATGTCTGGTTGGTTAGTCACCAGAATGTCTGGTTGGTTAGTCAACGTCATGTCTGGTTGGTTAGCTATCATGATGTCTGGTTGGTTAGTCAACATGATGCCTGGCTGGTTACTCAATTTCATGTTGATTGGTTAGTCACAACAATGTCTGATTTGTTATTCAATGCCATGTCTGGTTGGTTAGTCAACATGATGTCTGGTAGGTTAATCAATGTCATGTCTGGTTGGTTAGCCACCATGGTGTCTGGTTGGTTAGTCCCCACGATGTCTGGTTGGTTAGTCACTATGATGTCTAATTGGTTAGTCATCATGATGTCTGAGTGGTCGCGCACCATGATTTCTGTTTGGCTAGTCATCATGATGTCTGGATGGTTAGTCACCATGATGTCTGGTTGGTTAGCATGATGTCTGGTTGGTTAGTCACTATGATGTGTAATTGGTTAGTCATCATATGTCTGAATGGTCAGTCACCATGATTTCTGGTTGGCTAGTCATCATGATGTCTGGATGGTTAGTCACCATGATGTCTGGTTGGTTAGTTACTATGATGTCTAATTCGTTAGTCATCATGATGTCTGGATGGTTAGTCAGCATGATGCCTTCCCCTTTTCTTTCCTCATGGTGAGTTTTACCTGCCTGGGCCCTGCACTAGCAGTTCATCAGTGGAGGTCATCTAATGTACCCCTAGGTCTTTCTTATTTTATCCTAGATATTGGCTCTGAGGGTCAGTATGCTTCATCTTCCCTGTTTCAGCTTGGTGTCCAGTCTCAGGGTGCTGGACTTTGGGGTGAAACCCTACATGCATTCCAAACAGCTTTCTTATCTTGGTGTCAGTGACTTCCAGCTCCTGGTTGAGCTATTATACATGTTTCCTATCTGATTGCTGATACATGTTGATTGATTGGACTTTTATATGTATACCATGTCAAGCAGGTGATTTTTGAATAGCCCGTCTTTAAATTAACAAGATTGTAGTTTCCCACAAATGGCACCAATTTAGAGGAGATGAGCACCTGGAAAATGATACTTAGTTATATTGTCACTGTCAATATCATTAATTTATTCTGGATATTAATTTGCTTCAGTTGATTTTCCACTCATTCACTCACTTACCACATTGTTTTTGGGACTGTTCCGTCAGTGAGTTGTATTTTGACAGGTTTAAGCTGAAGGATTCACAAACACAGATGGGGAATTACTTAGTCGATCAATTAAAAAATTGGCTCTAATATAACGGGAGAAGATTGGCTCAGAGCCACAGGTCATTATCCTCATATGATAATTTCTTGCAGTACCCGATTCAAAATGGCCTCTGGATGCTTCATAAAGCTTTTTATTTTACTTTTTTTGACCATAACCAAAACAAACATGCAATAATTTCCACTGTGTACACTGTGATGACAGATCTGTTGATCCCAGCTGATTCATCTTATGTGTTCTCCACTATGGAGGAGGCCATTAGGGAAACATCAAATGGTTTTGCCAAATTGCAAATTAAAACAAACAGTGTGGAAAATTTACATGTTTAAACAGAAGATTAATTTGTTGCCTGTTCACTGCTATGGGAAGGAGAAACAAAGGGGTACCCAGAGGGAAGCGCTGCCAAGAGCAGAGATTTCTTTTTTTATTCTATCTTTAGCATTTCACCTTCTCTACCAAAGGCAGTAATGCATCTGGGGACTAAGTGCAGACTTATATCTGCTTTATAATACCTACTATCTTACAAATTCTGAGAGCAGGACTCAAACAAAAGCAGGCGCAATTGGGAAAAAAATGACTCCCTATTATGTATCTCTATCTACTGAGAGACTAGGTCCATATAAAAAGAATTATCATTACACACCATCATAAGACTCTAGAGACCTTAATGAAATGACTGATGAGAACTTGGGATGATGGGGCAATGAAGCACAGGAGAAAAAAAGAGTATGTGAGGTCTGGAGAGAAGCGATGGGGCAATGGACTCTCATCCATCTGGCCTCTGCTGACAAATATATAGGGGGCCTGGAGCTGGCTGTCAGCCACTGTGATGGATGAGAGGTAAGTAGTGAAAAACATGTAGATTGAAATGGAAGTTCTGCAAGTTGAATGTAAAGGTGTCACTATAAGGCTGGACGCAGCTTAGAAAAGCCTCTGATTTTGAATGAGTCCATTGCATTTAGGTTTTACCCAGGAAAACGTGCAGTTAATGACCATGTGGAGCTAGATTGAGGTTACATCAAAAATAAGTAAAATGTGTCACCCTTGTCAAATGATCTAATAAGAAACACTGAGCAGAGTTTGAGGAGCTTATATTCAAAGAACATGTTTCTTGCATCCTGCTATGTCAGTACTTAAGCCTGTACTGTTTTATTTTTAAATAAAGCAACATTCTTGTTAGTTTTTATGGCTAAACAGCTAGTCAGGAATCATGTTGACGAATGCAATTTTTATGGTCCAATCACTCTGTGATTTTTCCTTTAGTTTAAACATTTCTTAAGAGTTTGCACATTAACACAAACTGAGCAGTGTTTCAATGCCTGAACATCTAAATTCTGCCATTTAAAGAAATGAATAAAGACAATTTAATTATATACAGTTATATGTTTCATGTCTGTAAGGGTTTCAGTGTTACACCCCTAAAAGGTATCACGGTCCATTAAAACTCATGGTGGCTATATACACTACCGTTGAAAAGTTTGGGGTCGCTTTGTAATGTGATTCAATAGGGAAGTGACCCCAAACTTTTGAACGGTAGTGTAAGTTCCCCTGGAGTTTTGATCATTCTTCCTATGAAAGGCGTGTTGTAGCATTGTGAGGGCTTGTAGCTCTCACGATCATTTCAGAAATGACACAAATTGTAATCTTACCAGCTGCTCCTGGTATCCCAAAGATCTAAGTGGAAACTTAGAGGGGACTGGACACCCAAATTATGGAGCAACCTACTGTGGCCCATTTCATTATGCTTCATTTCACAAATTCCAACCAACTAAGGCTGCATTCACACTGCAGGTCTTAATGCTAGGTTTTTTAACAAAATCCTATTTGTTTGCATGGTTGTTCACATTATTATTTCGATGCGACCTTCATCACATTTATATGTGAATGGTACGTGGCCATGAAGTGGCACGCATGCGCAGAGGATAACAACATAACACTGTGCATCGTGTTTACGGAAGTAAATATGGATGTGTCACTTGTTTGTAAATCAGTAAAATAAGTACTTCCACGGGCCAAAACTTCACTTTCTTTCCATTGATTAGTTGCATCAGTGTTATCCACCATGATTCAATATTGCCACTTTCCTGTTTCACTGGCACAGAATCGGTCTGTCTCACTTCTCTGAATTCAAATTTGGAAATGCAGCATTATATTTCAGACAGAGGTTGCTTCGACAGAAATCGGACATGTATCCGATCCAGGACCACAAATAAAAGTGGCCTGTGTGTGATTTAAAAAAATCTTATATGTGCCATTCAGACTACTATTAAATGATTTTATGATATAGACAAAAAAAATCAGAATTGAGCTTCAATTTGAACATAGCCTTAGAAATTTTTAATAATGTTTGACAATAATGGACAGCATTGGGCCACTAGAGGCAGCTGTAGCTCAGGAGGAAGAGTAGTCGTCTATAAACCAGAAAGCTGGTAGATCGATTCCAGGCTTGCATACTAAAGTGTCTTTGGGCAGGAGGGCCTCACAGACAAGACACTGAACGCCACGTTGCCTCTCAATGTGTCTATTGGGTTATGAATGAGTGTGACAGGTTAAAAGTACTTAGTACAGCAATAAAAGTGGGTGTTTGTGGGTGAATGTGATTGGTAGTGTGGAAGCGCTTTGAGTGGTCAAGGTATAGCTAGAGAAATGCTATGCTACAGTCCATTCACCATTAGTGAGTTTTGAGAAAAACAAACAGCATATGAGCACAAACACCTCATACTAACTGTCCGGCATGGCGGTGGAGGGATAATGATCTGGGCTTATTTTGCCACAGAACCAGGACACCTTGACGTGAGTGAGCTGATTAACTTCATATGCCAAAGTTTCCAAGAGTCATCCGTGAGGCCAAACTGAGTCATGCAAATAGATCAAACTCTGTAATGTTATGGCTGGACAGAAACATGACTAGTTTAAATTGTTATTGCTCAACCTGGTTCTACGAATCATAGAGAGTACCTGTATTTTATGGGGGTACCATATTCTATACATTTCTGTAGTCAACATTAAAACAAAAAGTTTTAATTCAGTTTCTGGACTTGATCCAACATTGATGAGTTTAATCCACACCTGGTGTTGCAGCTGTTTCAAGTGCTTGGCAGAACTTAGTGGACTGATATCTACAATGCCTGAATATCTGTCCGGCTTTCTTCTTGTATCTGACATTCTGTCAGGAAGTTGTCAGGTCTGTCCCAGCTGCCCGCCAGCCCTTCTCAGGAATAACATTCACACTGCGCCCAGCCGGCTGCTTTTCCATCCTTCTGTTGTTGAAGGGTTGTTGGCGTGATGGGCTCATCAGTGTCTGCGCTCTAATTACAGACTTGCATGTCAAGTTTTGAGAAGTTTGGTAACCTTGTTTTTGGTTAAATAATTTGTCTTCATCAGCTAGAAAGACTCTTAGAGACTCCCTGTGGACAACAGTGTGAATTCATCTGGAATAGCAGTGTGATTTGGTCA
This sequence comes from Melanotaenia nigrans, assembly GCA_037177435.1. Classification (NCBI taxonomy): domain Eukaryota; kingdom Metazoa; phylum Chordata; class Actinopteri; order Atheriniformes; family Melanotaeniidae; genus Melanotaenia; species Melanotaenia nigrans. The sequence goes on along the minus strand of JBAFTC010000024.1, from coordinate 24,637,640 downwards.
GATAAGAGCTATTAATTTCACACAGGTAGCATTTGGTGGATTTTCATACGTCAGTGACCCAGTTAGAGTTGTATGACTGGAAATAATGCTTTCTGTCCTTGGTGTTAAAGACATTATTGAAAAGAGATTTTTGAATACTTTCAAGCTAATTGTGCTTTTGTGTTTTATATAATCTAATTACTTATATCCGATAAGTATAGTTTCATCTTAATCTGATTTCATGGATGTAATTAAATTCTTCTGATCTCATATTTTTTATTTAATTTCTAAATTTATATAAATATGATGTCAAACAGCAAGTCTGTACCCAGAGTGTTAAGTGATGAATCAAATTACTGATAAAAATTAACTTGCTGTGAAGTGAAACTTCTTTACTTTTGACATCAGCCCCACATTACCAGAACAATTACAAATGTGGAGGAGAAAGAAAAAAACCTGCATTTGTTTTGTTTCAAAGATGGTGCTGTCATTGTTTGTGTGACTTGTCATAAAATGGAAAAATGAAACCTGCTTAAATACAACACAATGATGTAAAAGATCACAAAGCACCACATAATCAAAAGTGTCAAAGATCAGAAAGTTTAAAGAGTTCATAAAATAAGCAAATCTACAACAGTTTAAAGGGCTGCTGAACGGCTGCTACAGAGGAAAATATCTTTGATCCTTTATTCCAGTAAATGATATGAGACTGTTTTTTTTCTTCTTCTTCTTCCCCCATCACACTGTACCTCATGTGAGCACTCAAAACCATGAGCAGGACCAAATCCATCTCCAAGATGCTGAGTACTTTCATGCTGTGCACAGGGGCAAGGATTCTTTAAATGGGCTGTGCTTCCTTTCTTTCCATCCTCCTGAGAAGGACTGCTCAAAGAAAGAAAAAGGAATTGCTTAGCTGCTTCTAATGAGCTAAATTCATGTTAAAATCTGTCAAATGTTGGTCTGTGATGAGTCAAGAACTCCTCACAAGCATGGTTGTTGGTCTAAGTATTTACTGAGATTTTCTCTAGGCTTATAGAGAATGGTCTAAAAAAGAGAAAATATCCAGTAGCAGCAGCTATCTGGACCAAAGCAACTAGCAAGGTGTACCTAATAAAGTGACTGGTGAGTGATAAACTCAAACTCTAATCTATTTATACCTGGGATCCATAATTATGAAAATGTTTCTATTTTATCATATAATTTCTATAATATGAATAGAAACCTTCAGATTATGTGAAAAAGTTTATGAAAGACTACATACCTGAGATAGCCTACTTAGCCTAATTTGGTTTTACAGTGAGTTAATTATGTCGAACACATTAATAGATATATTTTAAAATGTTGTTCTAATAAAAAGAGAGGTAAGTTAGGAAAGGAAATTCTCACCTTCCTGTCCTCATTCATCTACATTCATTCCAGTACTGGATGGAAATAATTAGCTTTTAGTATTTTCAGCTGAAGGAATTATGAACTATCTTCTCTATTGTCATAAAGGAAGCTACAGAGGATATGAGAAGACCTCCCAAGGTTGTGTCTTTTTGTAAATGTTAGAAAAAAGCTAACAGCACGAATGTGTAATGGGTCTACAATTTATTTATCGTCTCCTCTATCTCGCACCGCTGTGTGTGCGTTGTCGTATGTTCGGTGTGGGTGTGGCTCCCTCTCTACTCTGGCAGGTCCTTGGTTCCGGCTTTTCTCAGTCAAGCTCACAAGTCTGAGCAGAGTCTATAACCCTGGTCACACCACCACTCAGTATGTCTGTTCTGCCTTCAGCAGTACACTGGCCACCTAATCACAGAAATCCATGTTTCCCCCTCTGTTGCCTGGCCTCAATGACCGTCTTGCTCTGCAGAAAACCCTGTCTTGGAACACTGCCAGCCAACCTTGCAGCCACCAGCTCACTGAAACCTTCTGTGGAAGCATTTAGCTCCCGGAGCACATACCTGGACTGCCTGCCCACCTGCATGAAGTTGTCAATAAACCTGTTTGAACCTCATTATCTACTTTTATGCTGAATACCATTTCTACCCCTTAGCCCTCCTCCTCTGTTTTGTGCTTCACATTAAGGGAAGGCTATGTCAATTCTTTTTGGATGAAGGTGAAGGGCTAAGGGTGAGAGCCATACAAGCCTCCAAATGAAGACATCCCAGGAGCACACTTTAAACAAAATGATATAAAAAACTTTCCAACATACACCGGATACATTGGCCAAGATGACAACAGAAGGAAGGCAGGCCACCCATAAATGTATATTCAGCATCAATAAGAACGTATAAATTATTTCAAAATTGTGTTTCGTCTTGTTACCATTTTTTGACTGCCATCTTTATCATAGGGCTATTTTAAAAATGGCTAACTTATCGCTAACCGCTAATTAATAATGCTCGTTAACATTAACATT
>JBAFTC010000024.1:24612754-24628536 GCA_037177435.1 Melanotaenia nigrans | reverse complement strand
TTAAAATTTCTCTTTGGAGGTCAATTAAATTTCCTTTAACTGTTCATTAGCCATAATACGGAGCAGCAGAAAAATCTATTAAAAGAGGTGTTCATCTTCCTTGAGCTGTGTTCATCCATGTGTTGTGTGTTGTAAGACGAGACGAAGGGGTTGGGGAGGTTTAATCTTTCCTTTTGCCTCCCTCCAGGGCAGAAAGTGGGCTTAAGCTCTGTTCGTGTTGAGGTGGCGAGCTGAGCCACAGCGGAAGCTCTTTACCGGTCTCCGTAGCGTGTTTGGCCAAGGCTGACTGGCTGCCAAACAGCCAGAGACAGAGCGGAGATGAATCAGCACTGACAAGGTGAAGCCAGCTTCGTGTTCAGCGGCTGACAGCTCAGGTGCTCAGAGAGACGGAGACACAACAGATTACATTTAGGCCACTGCAGGGGAGATGGGGAAGGGGAAGAAGGAGAGAGTCCAAAATGGATTTTAGGCTCTGGAAACTTGGTCTAAGTCATCAAAATACAAAGCAGATAACAGAGCTTCAAATTATGTGTGGAGAAATTATGGATCAGTTGAGACTGTCCTTCCATAAAAAATGACCTAATAAGCCATTCAGAGCTGCAGCTTATTACAAGCCACACTAATATTTTATAAGCGACCTCCAACGGTCGTTTGAATCATTTTCAAAGTGGTTTGAAACATAACTCTGGTCACTGTGGCCCATAAAAAGCATTAACTTAATTCTAACAACTGTGTCTGATAGCAGTGTTACGTGACTGATTATTCTATACTTTTTACTGAGGTTATGATGTTCATTGACATCGTGGATACACTCAGTTACAGTGTACACTCTGAGACTGTTCTTCCTTATAAAACAGCCCCATAAACCAGTTATTTAAGCAGCCTGTACAACCCACAGTTATATTTGTGACACCACCTTTCACTGGTGGGGGTAATTATAGAGAGAACAAATAAGGAAGTTAACCAGTGGAGGTGGTCAGGTTAGGACAACAAACCAAACTCTGAATATAGTTAACCCATGTGTTTTTAAGAATAACCGCTATAATAAAGGGCTAATACATTAGCACAAATATCAGTTTTGTTAAGTTCTCTGAAAAAATATCTCCACTTCTCTGTGCTCCTATTGATGAGAGAATATTCGGAAACGCAAACTGTGTGAAGTAGCATTTCTGTGCTGCTTGTATTCATGCAACATCATGTGGTCACCCCACCATTAAAGACCGGTCTATGTGGGGCAAATTTGTTGTTAATTAGTGGAAAATAACTTGTGATTGTGCCATTTTTAATTGTTTTAATCATTTAAATAATAAGACTGGGTTCTTTAAAGGGTCCTAAAAAAGAGAGAAAATCAAGTACTTTACTTAAAGATGTAAAGAAAAGTGACTTATAATCCTGGGTCTGAACCGGGTCAGATCATGTCAGAGTTTGCAGGGACCACTTGGTTAAATGGTTGTAAATGACTTTACTTCAGCTGGTTTGGGTCCTTTGCTTTCATCCATCTAGACACCTAGCAGTTCTAGACTTCCAGGATTTTCCATGTTTTCTTCTGCTTGACCATGTAGAAGCTGGTCTGGAGCAGCACATGCTTCCAGATATCTGAGAACTGGTATGTCTTCCATTTAAAGTAAAAATCTTCTCACATTGGGACAAATCATCAAATGTTCTTGTTTTAGTGGTAAGAACAGCTTCAAGGTGGGGGATATCTGCCAATGCTGAGATTTTATCTTAAACAGAAGAGGTCTGTCTCACCTCCCTCTGCTCCCATGTTTTGCTCTAGGATTGATCCTTATAATAAAATTGTGCCATTGTGAATAATTTCCTCAATCTGAGAGCACTGCGGGGAAGCTGCAGCTCTCAAAGTGAAGAAGCAGAAGGAATAACTGTTCAATTTAATTTTCTTTTCAAGGAGACGTCATGCCAGTGAAGCACCATGTAAGCTGACTACTATGATCACAGGTCGCCTGACTGATTCTATTCTCCTCTCTGAAAGCAGATCCCTAAAAACTTTCCTTACAGTTTCAGCTCCATAATGAGAGTCTGCAGGATAAAATCCTGATCAAAGAGCCACCCAATAACTTCACATGGGTCTATTTTGAGGTCTGTAAATCAGTAACAGCGCACCATGGTGGTTATCGGCCATGTGTCCTATACGCTTCATCACTGCCCGAGGCTAACCCTGTTCTCATTGCTGGAATATAAACAGCAACCACTCATAGCATTAATCTTGCCATGCAAGTGTGAATTTTTGAAGGGAGCCCATCTGTGTAGGCTTCCCAATTAGCTGCTGTCATATGGCACATGATGGAACAGTTTCCCATCCATAGTGCACCACTGTACAGGAAGAAATAATAAACAATATGTTCTACTAATCTGCTGTTAGGCTGCAGGATTTTATCTGCAGAGCCCCCGGGATAAAGCTGAAGCCTTTCTTGAACCAGAACACAAGCGCAGTGCATCCGTAAATAGCTGAATTATGCTGTACTTTATCTGCAGGAGAATGTTTGCCAGACAAATAGCTCACATTGTCTGCCAGCACAAACGGCAGTTAAGAGCACTGATCAGGGACACGGCTTATCAGACCACGCTAGCTCTGAAACAACAACCAAAACAACAGCACCAACGCCACAGCAGTAAACGTCTTAGAGGAATGAAAATAACAAAGATAGAACGTGGTCACCACAGACCGCATCCATCAAGCAGACAGCAGAGATAGCGAGCGTGTTTGCATTCATGTGTTTACCTTGCGTCCGCCTGTGTTCAGCTTTATGGGCGTGAGGAAAGGGTCAAAGATCATGTGGCTGGTCTCGATGTTGACTGGCGACTGCCTCTTCCCGACCGAGCACAGGTTCCAGGCCGAGTTCACCAGTCCCCAGAATGACGGCACTGCAACACAAAGAGACACAAGGGTGCATCAGGAGGGTCTGCACCGGTCAGATGGGAGAGGTCACACAGTGATTGGTAACTCTTTCTTTTGGTAACACTCACACCTGGAGAATTAGGATTAGCCAACCTCCGTTTATCTCACATAGGTTTGATGGTTTGTAGCAATACTGTATGCTAATTGTTCATTAACTAAAAGTGCAATTACAAAATAATAAAATAAATAATAACCTGATTCTTAATCAGCCATAGTCAAGCATTGTGTAGGTTTATGTAAAGTCATTTCCAGAGCATCAAACAGTGCTGTTTGTCAAAGCTGTCGGTATTTCGGAGGTAAACAAAGTTCACACTGATTTGTGATCCTGAGAGTAAACAGTCACATGTCCTTCCAAAGCATTTACTTATAGAGACACGTGGGAGACCGGTTTTACGTCAGCCTGAAAAAAACTCAGAGATTGTGACCGTATACTGGTTTAAATCAACTGCGTCAACCGTTATCATCTCGACTAATTGATAAAATTTTTATAGTCAGCAAGGTCAGAGTGCAACCTATTAAACAGAAAAAATATGTTCTAAACTCCCATGTTCTCATCATTCTCCATCCAGACACTACAACAGCAGGAATGAGGAATGGGATAAGTAATAAAGAAGCTCAGTGGACCAAACTAATCCACAGTGACTTTTAGCAATTTGTTGAAAATGTCCACCTGATTTGAAGACTGAGTACAGAGGTGAGAGAAGTAGAATCAGCCTATAATCAGCTAACACACACATCCAGTGTAAGACTGAAATGACAGGATGGCTCAGTGATAGGATGTCAGCACTGTGGGAGTGGAACGTGTCTCAGCCAGCAATTCTCTTATGTAAAACTTGGCCACCGGGACAGAGAATTCAATTCCTTCTTGAGGAGAGAAGCAAAGCCTTATCAACGTCAAGTCTTGCAAGAGGCAGCATTTAGCTGCAGTATCTGCTTTGGCCCAGAGCTGCATTTCCCATTTAGGAACGCAGTATAACACAGAGATGACTCACTGGAATTGTGCTATGCAAATTCCAACGAGATTTACAACAAAAGCAGAGATAATTTGAAAATATGCAAATTGACAATGAATCAGAGGGAAGCAGACACGACATGGCGAGAATTCAAAGCTTTAAGGTTCAAGCAAGTCAAGTCTTACCAGACTGCGAGCTACAGTGTTTGTTTGCTGTGCTTGTAGACATTCTCTGCAGAGAAAACACTACATCACATTTCCGATAGAAGAGTGGCGTCAGGTGCCGGTGCATTTATTACTCCTTCTACCACTGATATGCTCTTAGAGGCTGTATGTGCAGGTTTCATGGAGTTTTTGCACACTAGATGAACATCAGCAACTCAGCACAGAACCAGACAATATGTCAAATGACAGTGAACAATGTGGGCGGCTGCAGTAAAAATTTACACGAAATAATGAACCCCACTTTTCAGCTACCTTCTCTTATAAAAGTTCAGTATTTTATAATCTGATCTGCTGCCCCAAAAATATGTACTGTACATTACTGATATGCTTCTGTTTAATGGAATTCTCCATGACAAACCAAGTGTTAAACTAAAGACCCGCTGAGCACAGTTCAGGGAAGAAGGTGAATTAGTTAGGAAGGTTGTAATAAATCAGAATAATCACTGACTTGAGCTGTAGGGATACATTAAAAATGAATATGAATTCCACCCTCATCATTGACAAAAGTTTGTGTCAAATGTTGTTGTGATATTGGTAACACAGATGTTTTACAATCCATTTAAACATGGGGTGACAAGCTGGGTTTAGCAGACCCTGGAACAGCCAGCAGGCTTGTTCATTAGCACAGAACCTTTAGTGCCTGGTAAAGGTTTGCCTGAAGTGTATTTATTATTTATCAAAACTCAAGCAGTTTCTACACAATTAAATAGCTGTCTCACTTACCATTTGGTTTCTGTGTAATTGCTGTCAAGGTTTGTTTACATTTTCTTCAAAACATACTTGCTGTCGAAACATATTTGCTGTTGCAGAGCAGCAATTTTGAAGAAAATGGGGTTGTGAGACAGTCTTATAATTAAACAGCCATTTAATGGCCAGAGTGCAACCACCGTTATGTTTCAGATGACTTTGAACTAACCAACCAGTCTTTCACCATGTGGTGATGGCAGCTACAGGCAGAAGATAGGGCTTATTATAGGCACACTTATTACAGGACAAGGAGTCACAAGAAAAAGTTTTATGCTGCTTAAGGTGTGCTTGTTGCTCAAATGTCACTCTCAGTACATGGTGAGAAGTGGTACTAAATAAGACCGAAAGTCTGGATTTCCACCAAGTTCTTATACCGCGGACAAACAAACGGCTTTCTTTATTATCCCAGCAGTGAACTGTGATGTGAGCAGTGGCCTAGCCATGGACCTGGAGATGGACAGGATCTTACCAATGTTGGTATGATGTTTCATGATGATCACAGAAGCCAAGAACTGCTGTGTCTGACTAGATCCTATGCAGTGCAAGTCTCTGGTAAATCTGTGGGTTCTGTAAGATGTTTTAGCAGCAGAAACTACCCATAAAAACAAAAATAAAGCAGGCAAGCAGGCATGAACCATCTGTCTAAGAATGGCTGCAACGAACTCCAGAAACGAGATGAAAAGTAAAATCAAGGATAGGGAAATTCGACAGAGTCTGACATGCAAAGAAAATACAGTACAAATGAACAGTACTGGAAGTGATCCGTAAACTAACGCTGTAGTTGTCAGGGGAAATGTGGTGTCATCCAGCTCTTAGGATCAGAGAGAAGAAAAATAAAAACACCATAAACCACCATTAAAGCCCATTTATGCTCCCCTATGTACATAAATAGTTACGTCCATTTCAAGCTACTTGCCGTCCTCATACCTCCATGCATGTTTTGTGTTGCCATAGTTTTTAAGTCAGTTCTTCCACTAGTGGGCAGTACTGAGTTCAGAGTTCACTGGCGAACAGTGACTTTAAAGCTCATGCGAACAAAAACATGAACACGAGGTCAAGGTGGTGGATAGTTATGAAGAGCAGCCTGTTGGACTTTCTCTCAGCAGTAGATGATTTGGAGGTTAAAGCAGCTGTTAAGTGTAATAACAAATTCTCTACGAACTGTGATGGTATTGTTATGGCGTTGGTTAAGAGAGTTGTTGATGGCAAAGGCAATACTTACATCTGCAATTTATCCTTCCAAACCGGCTCATTTCCACAAAAAATGAACATAGCAAAAGTAATTCCATTGTCCATGCAAGGTAATAAACATCTGCATACAAACTACAGACCACTCCTCCCACAGTTCTCAAAAATCCTGGAAAAACCTTTTGACAACAGATTAGAAAAGGTCCTAAATAGGAAATGAACCAAAGTCAGTTTGGATTTAGAGGAAAAAGTACATCACTTTTTAAGATTAATAAGTGCCTAAGATCAAGGAAAACATGCAGGTGGTATATTCATATACTTTAAGAAAGATTTCGATACAATAAATCATTCAATACTCGTTAAGAAGCTGCAGCTGTGTGGCATCAGGGGGTGTACAAGAATTATACGTTGATGCTCGATTCACTTTGTGACTGCTGAGTTAAACGTCTATTATGATATTACTGTTACAAACTCATGGTGGTTTGATGCCAAAAATAACATGAAATGTCTGGTTACAGTAAAAATAACACCGTCAGTTAGTGGCTTTTGTGAGGTTCTCAGTGTTTCTTGTTACCAGCTCCTTCACAATGTGACAATGGATACGGACATCCGTTCAGTCCTACGGCCACTAGCTTTACCTCATATCTTTTTCTAGCCCTGACCCTGAGGGGATCGATGTAACTGGATCATTTTCTACCAAAACCTGATGGAGAAAACTTAAAACTATGAGAACAGGATGCACACTTCAACACGGATGCTGGATGACTGCCGACAGGGCCAAACCAGTGCAGTGTCGTTCATGATGTCCTTGCGTACAAACCCATGACGAAACCATAACCGGCCTTAAATTAGAGTCATTTTAGCAGAAAACCAGACCAATGTGGAATTTGGTTCCATCTGGTTTTTAACCATAGAACATGATTTGTTCGGAGGAAGAAGTTAACCTTCTGGATACAGTACTGCTGCACACCATATTAGCCCTCATGCCACAAGGCAGAATACATGGGCGGGGATTACAAGGCACTTACAATACACCTCTGTGTCTTCACGGTGAATAATTGCTGCCTTGTCAAGATTTAAAATGTCATATACTGAACCTTGAACCTGGACACAGCTTTAGGATTATTGAGGCACACTTAAAGCAAATGAGCACAGGGTGCTTTGGGAAATGAACGATTTACAGTTTGCAAACATTTCCATAAAGTGGAAAATCACATTTTAATTAATTCAGAATCAGATCAACAAGCATCTTAAATCTATTTTTTTCTAATCCAACCTCATCCACATTTGCTTTGCCCCAGAAAAAAATTGTTTTTTAACCATTTCCCTTATGTCTCAGTCAGTGCTGCATGGACATGTTAGTTTGATGCCTATAGGATCATTGAAATTTCCTTTTATACAACATGTACTGCAACAATTTTGCAAGAGCATGTTTTCTCCAAGTTAAACTCTGGCATCACATTCTGTAGGCAGCAGTAAACAGTTTTGGTAGTAATCTTCAAGCCATCTATAGGATAGATTCCTTAAAATGGTCCATATGGTTTACCAGCAAATGCCATAAATGCAGCATTAATATGCAATGAATATGCCACTAATGTGTTAGGATATTAGTACATCATATCAAAGCCACCTCACAAGCAACCTCAGCATTCCTGCCAGCAATATACAATCCCTATCTATTTATTGGAGGCAAATACAGCGAGGCAGAATGGAAAAACATTAAAGATGGTTTGAGTCATCATTTGTTAAAGGCAGTAATAAATTAAGGAGTGACATTATTCATCAGGAAGCGTGGCTGAAAGCAGAGGGAGAGGCCTCTTCTAATGCAGAATCCTTCATGAAAATGACAGGAAATCCATGTGCAGAATGGGAATTGGAGTGTGAGCGGATCGATCCATTAAGCCCGGGCTCCCTGTCGTAAATGTACACATAATTATTAGCCGTTGATAGATTCCTGAATGCAACTATGGCGGCAAGAGGCATCACTCACTGCTGTAAGAGGCACAAGCTGCTCGGTCAATAATCTACACAGACCCTCCTATAGGAAACTAAAACCCATATATTTCACTTAGAGCTGCTTGCAAGTGTTGGAGCCACTTCCATTTCTTATTGGCAGGCAGTAAAAGTGGACATGGATATATGGTGTGGCCTTTAGCAGATGTCGCACCAAGTAGATGCATTATGGGGATGTGAAAAGGGCAATTGGGAAGCCTTTAATTCATGGCTGGCCTTCATATTTATTCTTCTCCTTTTTTAAAATAATTTGAATTTCATAGATTAGAATACAGTTTGTGCACATCAAAGGTCCTGAGACCTCTACTGCTCTCCACAAGTAGAGGATAATTTGGTTTATTGATGGATAATGGATTGTAAACCCATTTTAAGAAAAGTCTCCTGAGAAATAGCTGGCTAACCTTTTGGTTAGCCAGCTATTTCAGGGCTTTGACCTGTAAGCTCATCCATTACCCACTGATGTGCAAGTTTCTGTTAAGTACTAACGATTTGTAGTTTAATGGGCTAAGACACACAGACACTGGTGTAGCCAGACAATTACATCAAAGTGAAACAAACTCAATCTTACTTCCAAATAATGAAAAAAATGTAATGAAATCAGTTTCCGCTGTGATGGAATAAATATAAACATAAATACTACACTGTATAAACCTATTTTCTGCTTATATGGTAAATGTTAATGAAAGTGTGTTTGCTGATATCAAATACAATATGCAAAATTCCATTTGTTATACCCAGTTACTTATTTCCCAAAATAGCAGAGGTCTCCAGCATGGATCGGCCGACCGGGAGTCCGGGACACGCCCAACACTGATCCTAGAGTAAAATGTTTACATTTATTTGCATCAGCAGAACTTTTCCTACGTGCTTAGAAATGCTGACAAGAGGAGAGGAAACTCATCTGCAACATATAGAGCTTTTTATTCCTCTTTTTTCAAATAGTGGTTGAATCTTTTTCCTGCTTTCCTGACAGCTTATGAAGAAACAAAGGGATGAGGTATGTGAAAAAGTGAGTCTCTGCATAACCATGGAAAAATCCATGAACATGTTGGGAAACATGATTTTACTTTCAAAAGTCATCATATTTTCAAACGAGTGTTTTTCCCATGAAAATCCCGCCTGAGAGCTGCTAGAGTAAGAACTGCACTATGGGTGGAGGTGAGTGAGGCCATGTTTGCAGACTAATTATGCAGCTGCCTCGTCTCGGTCTAAGCTGCACACCGGGTCATCCCTGTGGGCTTATTAGAGTTCAGGGTTGTGGTGAAGGTGGGATCCAAGGTCTGAGGAAACACACGCTGGACAATTAAACCCTACATTAATTACTTCCACAGCCAAGAATCTCATTGATAGCCACAGAGTCATGAAGCCAAAGCCACGGGGAGAACTCTGGTACCAAAACTATTCCTTATGGACACATACAGACATGCCCACATGGGACGTCAGTTGAATCCAAATTGGGAAAGACTGTCTTTAAGACAAATCTGCAAGTACAAAAATTAAAGGCAGTCTCCTGCTTCCAAATGACACTTAAATGAGATGAGTGCTTGCATTTATATGCATAAACACACAAACATGGTGCAGCAGCCGGTGCTGGATGCTGCAGAGGTGCAGTATGCTTTTCATTAACCAGAGCCAAGCAAAGAGATAGCCTTAATGAAATGTCTTTATTCTGTCAAATGGATATGGATGAAAAGTTAGAGTAATAGTCTTTGGGAAACAGCAGGGAATTGGAAAAATGCAAAGTACACACATACACACTCCCATTTACCCACACCCCCATTGTCAGCCTCTCCCTTAGACCCAGATGCACCCTGTGCATCAATTTCTTAGAGGCACATCAAAAAAAAAAAAAGTATAAAAGCGCCTTTCTTTTGTAACTGCTGACGCAAAGCTGGGTTGCAAATTTGACCGCAGTGGGAGAGACAGAGTGCAGGAGGAGACCTAACAGCTTGGGGATAAATGCTTACTTAAGCAGGTATGGAAACTAACATCTTAATGATAATGAATGTCTAAGAACAGCATTAAAGGAGCTGTCACATGCTGTAGCTCTCAGTTTAAAACACTGCTGTGGGAGGGGGGGTCATTTTTCTGTATGTGTGAGCAGAAGGAGATATGCTTCATATTACAGATCTGGAAAAGAACCAGATGCAGAACATTTATTTAAAATGTCGTTTACTTTGACTTGTTTTTTTGTGTGTGTGTTTTTTACATTTATAGTACACACAGATGAAAGCATGAGAATTAGTGTAGAACAGTTCACAGAGCTGCTTTCTGGGAAAATAAAGAGCAGCTCTGTGAACAACCTCTGTACTCTCTAACTGTTGGGGAAAATATTTGAGCTGAGTGACTTCAAGTTAGCAAACATGACTTCAAAGCAGAAAGAAGTTTAATCTTTTTCCTTCTTGTTTTTTTTACGCTTATAAAACCTGGAAACATTATAAGTATTTTATAAACCAAATGGAAATCAAAGATGCAGCAGCTCTGAAAGGACCCCCTGCTCTGTTTCCTTGCATCACCAGTATTTCAGGAAAACAAATGTCATTTGAACACACTGAAAAGTTACCAGGAAGTTCCATCTACACCTACACAAGACGTCTGAAGTGAGATTCACAGTAAAAGAGAAGCAAATCATTTTTATTTGCTCAGAAGCTTGTGTGTGGTTTATGGTTGAGAGGAAAAACAAGGGGAATGGATGATATTACCACGTTCTTCTCTAAACCTATCACGGACAGTTCTGAAGGTGTTTCAACGAGTTGAATATGTTGGGAAAAATCCCCCAGAAGTCATTCAGCGCTGACTGTGCAGGTTTAACTAGGGACCACAAGGATGAGTGTATCATGTCATTTCAATGGGTAATGATTCTGTATCACAATTCTGATACAATACAATCTGGATTTGATTAAATTTGATGAGATGACATTACATGCTGGTGGGAACAATGAAAATCTCCAACTCAAACAAGAGTGGATCGCAGTCTAGTGTGAAATAACTGGGATGAGGAAGCGCTTCCAAATCCAGGACCTTCCTAGGCCAGAAAAAGGTGCAATGTGGAATAAATGGAAAGGTGGAGGAGAGCAAGTGCAAGCAGTGAGGCATCAGCAGTGTTGCAGACTCTGCGTCGGTCTGTCCTGATGAAGAAGGAACTGAAATGACAGGCGAAACTCTCGACTTATGGGTCAATCTCTACTGCTCTCACCTGTGAGTAGTGGCCAAAAGAACAAGGTCATAAATACAAGCAGCTCAAATGAGTTTCCTCTGCAGGGGGACCGGGCTCTACAACTGGGGCATGTCCTATTGGGAGGAGGTCCAGGACATGCTGGAGCGGGGGTCACGTTAGCTGAACATTTTCAGTCATTGACCAGTTTTTTAAAATGGTGACAGAAAAATCATCAGTCATTTGATAGCTTGCAGTTAACACCCCTGACCACTTAGTGAGTGAGCTTTTTAATTAGCTATTGTCTCTGTTGATGCATGACCTCGTTGGCTTCACTGGGACAACTGACCAGACTGGTGCAGCTGAACCGCTGGTGCAGGAGCGCATGCTGTAGGATTTCCTCCTGCTGAAGCGAGTGCTTGCAGGATCAGGAAACCCGTCGTTCTTGCCGACAATTTCAAAACTTTAGCTGGGCTGACGCTTGCAATTCCGGTCTCCAGTGTGGCGGCAGAGCGCTGCTTCACCCTCCAGAACATCTGGCTTGGTGCACTGGGGCCTTAAAGGCTGCAGCATTTTATTTGTTGCTTAACATGTTCAAACCTCTTCTTGTGCATGTGGTTGAAATAAAACTTGAACAGTAAGACTGTAATTATTTTTTAGTGTATTAAACGAATAACTAACACACACAGATACTATTTAAAAGCATTTAGTAATTCTGATTTGGTCAAGAATGAAACATTTTAATTCAAGGTCAGTACTATTCAGTTTAATTAGAGTTTAATGAGTCCAGCTTTACTGTGTAAACTTTATAATAATGGTTATATTTATTAGAGAAGCCTGCGGGCACATGCAGAGCCTCTGTTTTTACAGTTCCAGTCTGCATCTGCACCATCGTGTACAAACCACCAAGCTAGTTCAGTAATTAGCTAGCAGGAACTATTAGAGCAGACTGGAATTTAATAAAGCTTAACAAAAGTAGTCAGTGTGAATGTTTCCTACGGAACTGAGTTCCAATTAATTTTCAGGTCTTATGGAAAAGTAAACTTACTCCTAAGAGGTGTTGACAGACTACCACAGATCATCAATTACCTCTTCTTATCAGCTGTAGCATCAGCATGAATAAAACTGCCAATGTATGTTTCAGCTGATGAGTCCGTAAGAATAGCATAGCATAAAACTAGCATAAAAACATGGACAAATGTAAGCTGTCTTTCTTGGACAGAAATCTTTTAAAAGAACTTAATATTATTATTATTATTATTATTATTATTATTATTATTATTATTATTGCTATTATTATTATTATTATTGATTGTCAGTGGAAAGGATGAGGATGATAACTATTTTTATTATTTTTGTTACTACTATTATAAAAGTTGCTTTTATAGTTCTGGTTATTATAAGATTACTGTTTTTATTATGATAAGTCATTTTTGTGTTGTTATTCTGTTAATAGTCATGCTAACATTATAGTTATTATAATTACTGGTTATGCTAGTTTCAGTTATTCTTTATTAAATTATCAGATGCAAAATGAGCCGGACGAGTTGAGCTACACAGATAACAAATTCAACTCATATTAATAATTGTTGTTTATTTATTTGGTTGTTTGTGTTCCTGTATATAACATTTATGTCTTATTTCCATACATAAAAAACATTTTATAAATAAGCTGATTCTTGTGGCCAAACATCCCACATGTCCATGAGGTTGCTGAATAAATTATAGGTGAGAGGAGCCAGTATTCAGATAGTTCCAGCCCTCATGTAGACGTCATAATCTGATTTCATCATTTAACTGACATTATGAGAAATCGGACTAACACATAAATTTCTCCCCAACATGTCCATGTTTTTGTACATGTCAACCCGTACATCTGATCTATGCAGTTTTTTTTTTTTTTTTTACAATTTTACATCTTCTGTTAAAGACTCGCTAACAAACGTTAGTGCAACTTCTGTTAAAGACGCACTAGCGAATGTTAGCTCGTCCTCTGTTAAAGACACGGTAGCAAACATTAGCACATCTTCTGTTAAAGACGCGCTAACAAACGTTAGCTCATCTTCTTTTAAAGACACGCTAGCGAACATTAGTGCATCTTCTGTTAAAGACGCGCTAACAAACGTTAGCTCATCTTCTGTTAAAGACGCGCTAACAAACGTTAGCTCATCTTCTGTTAAAGACGCGCTAGCGAATGTTAGCTCATCTTCTTTTAAAGACGCGCTAGCGAATGTTAGTGCATCTTCTGTTAAAGACGCGCTAACAAACGTTAGCTCATCTTCTGTTAAAGACACGCTAACAAATGTTAGCTCATCTTTTGTTAAAGACGCGCTAGCGAATGTTAGTGCATCTTCTGTTAAAGACGCGCTAACGAACATTAGCAGGCTTTTTTTTTAGCAATACACTGCTGGACCGTGGAGGTCTCACAAATCTACATAAGAGATGTCACTGTGGCTGTGTCCAAACGTGCACCCTGCTTCCTTCATAGTGCCCTAAATAGGGGTCATGCCCTTTTGTAGGGGTGTCTGAATGTCCAGAGAGAAAAAAAATAGGACACTTGAAATTACCCACAATGCATCTTGAAAAGTAGTGAGCATTGATGGTCACTAGACGGGTCAATGTAGACCACAATGCATTATGGGCAGAAGCTCAAAAGTGCGCAAGGATGCAAAAACCATTTTATTGAATAGATATGCAACAAAGAATAAAATACAACATAAGGAATAAAATTAAAATATTTACACACAACTTTGGATTGGATTTGGAACAACATCTTGATCCTTATTGTGGTTGCTGTGGTGACGGCTGGTAGTCACATGGTATGCGGTGAGGGGAAAACAAAGGCAGTGTGCTATGTAGTGCAGCCCTATATAGTGAACAAGGGGTTAGGGAGTGGACATTCGGACACAGCCTTTGTCATCATGCGAATCCGGAACACAGAGTTTAAAGTTGGGAAAATTACTCAGGGCGTCTTTTAAGGACGGAAGCTGTTTTTGTCTCTCGTTTACACACACTTGGACCACACATTCTCTCGTTCCTACCCAATGGGTAGTAAGATTAATTAAGTTCAGATCTCGGTAACATGTGCCTATACTCATTCCTATACACTTCCTGTGTCCGTCCTTTTACGCCGTTCCTCTAGCAACAAGAACACAAGTGGAACTCTGTTAGCTTACATAAAACAATCCTATTGTTACAGAAGCTGTGCAGCCACAACGTGAACGTGACACCAAAGAACAGGATGGTTAAACCATTCCACGTTTCCACTGCCAGTCTGGTCAGGATGCAGTTTGGAGCATTTCTATAGACAGAAACTCTGACGGGTTCAAGAATATCCTGGACCCTTACGTTGGGGTTCTAATCTTACCGATCCGACCCTAAAGGGTGGAGCTTGGCAAGCTGCAATCCAACAACCATGTCACGCTCAAAGTTGTTTCCACACAGCCGTGTGATTGGCTGGATAGATATCTGTGTAAACAGGAAGTAGAACTGGTGGCGCTGATGAAGAGGATGGTGGGAGCAGAACTGTCCCGAGCTCTAAAACGAAGTAAATCCCAGGAAAAAGAGGGATGACCTGCTGTTTGACCAGATATTTTATTTCTATTAAGACGTCCTGAAAATCAGATGGACCTAGAGAGATTATTTTATCAGCTTCATTTAAACAGATGTTGGTATTTTATGTTTAAGATTCATTTGTGGCTGTTTTCCAGCTTCTAAATGAAATTATCTCTGTGCTGCTGTTGACGGTGAAGCTGTAAACATCTGCTGTCCTCTCACATGCAGGAATTCACCGCTTTGCTAAATTAACTCTTGTTAATATAGTGTGTGTTTTTTTCTTTTCCTGCAGCCGTCTATATAATTAGCTTTTGTTGTAGAAAATGATGAATTTGGGCAGTTAATTTATTGATCGGCTGGCACCTTAGGATGTGCTTTGCTTTAGGAAGCCATTAATCAATGGATGAAAACTAATTCTAGTCCCGCTCTGCTTTTCTCTGTTCTCCTCGGTTTTCTGTCTGGACCGAAGATCCCGCCGACGGTCGGGAAAAAAATGATAAAATGCACTGAAAAATGATGATGACAAATTAGAAAAAGAATTCAGTACAAAAAGGAGCACACGTCTTTGATTATCAGCCATGTTTCATTAAAGGTTTTTGAAGCATGACTGCAGCAGTTATAAACATTAAAACATTAACTCCTGAAGAGGGATTTAAAAAGCTCATTTAATGACTTTCTCTGTCATCAAGTCCACATAAAAACCAAATAATCCAAATAAAATGTGATTGTTGCTCAGCTCACTCATTTTTCTGCAAATATTAAGCGGTCTGTTTTCACGAAATAAATTTTATATTTTTACTAAAATATTATAAATTTCTTCATTATGTCTGTTTAGCGTTGATAAAACAGACATTTTCACATCTTTCCACCATATTTATTATATTTTTATTACACATCATCATTCTTTGAAAGCCCATCGCTGCCACCTGTAAATAAAATTGAGACACACACACACACATATACAGGACTGTCTCAGAAAATTAGAATATTGTGAAAAAGTTCTTTATTTCCTGTAATGTAATTAAAAAACA
>JBAFTC010000024.1:24558955-24571581 GCA_037177435.1 Melanotaenia nigrans | reverse complement strand
AGAACATGACCGAACTAAACATGAACAGAAAACCAAGAACATTAACATAACACACCAACACCCAGAAACCATGACAGCTATTAAGATAGATTTGAGAAATGTGGAAAGACATAAAGAGACAGCCAAGCTGGTGGCCATCTCATTCCTAAAATAATGTGATTCTTTATGCCACTTTTACATCACGGGACCCTGCAGTGCTTCCAAATCCTGCTTTCCAGCCCTGTCGCTGGTGTATCAAGGACCAGGCTCATCACACATACACATCTCTGCCCTTTGGTGTGGGCAAACGCAGCTGTAGTCAATGTTTTGTTTATTTATTTTTTGTTCCCTGTTTCACTTTTAATGTAGAACTGTATAATAATTAATGGTCAGCATTTGTTCCACACTCTAAACACACAGGGATCTGTTTAACCATTTATGTGAAAACTTGAGCAAAGCTCTCAAGGCAATTACTGCTGTGCAACATTTCAATCAGTTATATCCCCTGAAGGCAGTTCTTTGGGGCCAGAAGTCATGATTTTAAGTCTCGCAATATTTTATTTCAGCTACTTTGCTTGTTGAGTTGCAGTTCGGGCCAGTGAAGTAAACCGAATCCAAGATTCCTCCAAGAGTTGTATCGTTATTAGGAATAAGGTGTCTGCAATAGAGATTTGAAGTTAAATTATTTTGAAAATCCTTCCTGAAAAGTAAAAGTTGCACCGAAGAAGAAAATAAAACCTGATAAAAACACAAAGACTCCTCCTGTGGGTCCATGTGTCCTTGTGTGACACCCCCTCTCTGGGGAGAGAAGCTCCACCTCAGCAGCCTCTGGTGATCCATGGGTCAACCCATTAAAACCCAGAGACATAGTAAGGAACTGACATACACACACACACACACACACACAAACAAACAAAATTCAGTGGTTTTACTCCCAGGTGCTCCACAATAGGCCTGAGGTGATTTATCACTTCCCAGAACTACACTTAGACACACACACACACACACTCATGCACGCACGCACATCTGCCTGTGTATGCACATAGAAATGCACAAACACATATTTTATACATGTTTGTATATACACACACTTATACATACATTGTGTACCAACACACAGCCCTTAGACAGGCAAATGGACTTTATCTTGAACTTCCTTCCTGAAACACCTGCTTTGTTTCCTCTTCTGTCCACCATTCTGATTTAAATTGCAGCCTGTTTATCTGGTTGACTTGGTGGAATTGAGCAAATGGACTCAGCTAAAAGCCTGTAAACTGCAGTAATGCTCAGCGGGTCTGCAGAGGACCGCTGAACCGCCCAGCGCTGATTGTCAGCTGTAAAATGAAACAACATGATATAAAATGAATCTCATCTTAATGTTGTGGCGGACTTGATGTGAATACAAATCTGAAGTAATCACAGCAGCGGTGGCAGCGGGGGGATCTATCAGGGAGCTGTTGTGCTGATCCTGGAGGTTGTTTGAGAAAAATACAAACAGGTCCACGCTCTCCTCAGATCTCTACAAGGCCTGCTGGTTAATAGGCTTATTCATTGTCATTCTTGGTGTTCTGCCAGAAGCAGAGACCAGGGATCAGTGTTTCTGGGCTGCATTTAAAGGAACGATCATAGGGGCCAATGAGGAGGGTGGGGCAGCCTCTTCCCAGTTGATTATCCAGCCTCTCTTTCCTGAAGACATGTCGCTGACCCACATTGAATTGATTAAAGAAGACTGCTATGATTTTCAGCATGGCCCAGATGGGATCACTTTGGAATGCCAATAGCCGGCTCTGTCTTTTTCTTGACCCATGGAGAGGAGATTCTGCCTGGATAACTGAGGCTAAGTCGATTTATGTCCGGTACCAGTCCTATTAACAAAGTCACACAGGCTGCTCAGCTACATTCTGTTTGACAGCATGGATGTGTAGTAGATTGTTTAAGTGTGTATTTATGGTCTCTTTGATCAATACTGATTTGGTTATGTCTGAC
This sequence comes from Melanotaenia nigrans, assembly GCA_037177435.1. NCBI lineage: Eukaryota > Metazoa > Chordata > Actinopteri > Atheriniformes > Melanotaeniidae > Melanotaenia > Melanotaenia nigrans. The sequence goes on along the minus strand of JBAFTC010000024.1, from coordinate 24,569,616 downwards.
GATTTATTCTCATCTCAACCAGGTAAGAATTTATTGCTGTTACTCTACTTTACATCATGTAGGATGTCAACATGAAGCCACGTGGGTTATACACGGTGCTGGTACAGTGTCAGAACTCCAGTTAACCTATGTTTTTTTATCCCCTTTTTATCAATGAATCTTGACCTTTCCTCACTCTAAAGTTCATTATGCACTCTAATGTTGTGATCACTGATCACTTTTCTACTGGCATTTCCGGGAACATGATTTAGTCTCCATTAGTCAGCAGTAGGGATCTCTCAGTTCTTCACAGTAACAGTGTCTATGACCACTACTGCTTTCACTTGCTGTTTGATTGGTTTCAGGTCCAATGTTCTGGTTACAGTTAGGCACTACAGGTACTTGTTAGGTTTAGGAAAATGGTCATTGTGGAGTTCAAACCATTTTTGTGAACTGAAAGTCTTTCCTCTTGTTATGGTGCTTAATCGAATCAGCACACAAGCATAAAGAGCAAAACACCATAAGATGTTAAGCTTTGTTTAGAATAAAAACAAGTTGGTTTTAAAGGGTTAAGCATGATGAAGTGACCATGGGCTGTCACCAGACAAAACTTACAGCAAAGCAAGAGCAACTCTACTTTGAACTTATTGCTTACCTGTCTGTGGACTATTTAGAAAATGTAGGTACAATTTCTATCTGTTAACTTTAATCATTAAGCCAAGACAAAAGTACCGCTTACATAAAGTTTATGCAAACCCTTAGACATCTGAGCACCGCTCTGCTCTCTGCCTTCAAGTAGAAATGTCTGACATATTTGTTCATCTATTTGTGTTTCTCTTCTTCTTTCTCAGCAGGAATTCCTGGATTAGAGTTGTGGTGCTTGTTGACTGTCCTTTCCACCCCTAACTGGTCCAGGAAGACAGCAGCCCAACGTAGTTCTAGTTCTACTGGATGTTTTACTCCCTGTTAAAAGACAGTTATTCGTCTCCACTGTCACACACCACCCCATGCATGCTTAGTACAGGGGATTGGATGAAGCACAGATTTCATGCACATGAACCAGTTGGTTCAATGCAATAATCATAAAATGCACAAATGTGGATTATACAGTCAATCTGATGGTGAAGTGATTTGAACTGGCCACTAATTTCATCTTTGAAAATGTCTTGAGATTACTTTGTGGTGAATTGGCACCATGCATATAAAGAAGAGAAAAAAATCTTTGTCAGTATCCAGGGAATCTCCCAGAATGAGCCTTTTCCTTTTTGACCCAACAGTGGGCAGCAGTATTCCAGTGCCTGGGAAACAGGTCTCGCTTAGTGGTTCACCTTCTTTTCTAGTCCAGGGACCTGAACCTTGGTCCCCCAGCCTCAAGTACTGGAAGCCCTAAAATAAAACTGAATTGGATTGAAGTGGTAATGGTTGACACTTAGATCAATGGCTTTTCTATTATTTTACTCAATTAAATGTTTCTTCTAATTTTAGTTCTGTCTTGAGTTGTGGTTACCAATATGAATTAGCTTTAAGGGTGTACTGGTATGGCATGTTGAGGTGACTATTTTTAAAAGAACCACTTTTCACGTTAAATTATTTGGGTTTGAATAAACTGTTTTATAAATTCAAAGTGAAGGGTGTCTTTGAAACATGACCTGCTATGAGGGTTTTAACAGAAACTCTACAGAAATACCTCAGAGAACACAACAAAGAACTCTGACCTCCCAGAGCTGATGGAGGCTGTGGGAAGGAGTCTTAACCTACAAAACCAACAACCCTCAGGGCCCAAAGGATGTTACCAACATCTCCAGGACACACCCTGACTGGTCAGGACAGGACTAATTCCCTATCTGATGAGTGGGAATGTTATGGCTGATCAGTATAACCGTGCTCTGTGGGGAAAAGGACAGGCTTAATACAAGTGTGTGGAGCTGTGCAACTGCATGCTGAGCCCCAGAAATGCAGAGGGTGCGAATCAGAGATAAAGCACAGTACATGTTCATGTTTATGTTCATGTTTCCTCTCTTCTGCAATATGTTCTCATTAGGTTTACTAGCATGTGTGAAATTGTCAAAATATTCTGGACATAAGATTAATTCCCACATTGATTCCTGTTTTCAAGTTGAACACAGTTGCACATGGAGCAGAGGATCTTTTCAGCCTGCAGCGTTAGCTTAATGACTAATCATTTCTAGTGGTGATGAGCACAAAGAGACATGTTCTGAAGATTTACTTTCAACCTCCACCAGATTTCCCTCCAACCACTCAGGCCTGGGCTGAGAAAAGCGTGTTTTCAACAGTGAAGCTGTGCCAAATATAATATTTAAGCAGCTGAATGGCCTCTCAATATAGCAATTGTAGGAATCATATGTATGTATGTTGGCAGGATATGGATTTTATCCTCATATGTGACTAATACGCTGCACACTTAATCTGTTAATGCATCACGCACCAACAGCAATTCCTCTATTCCAAAGGATACTCATAATTCATGGACATAATAGTGAAAACATAAAGTTGTTTTAATTCAGTAAATATCATTGTGAAGAAAATCCTGACTGCAACCTGATTAAGCAAAACTCTCAAACCTCCACTTCAAGACCAAGAGAGCTAATGAGGCTTAGTGATACTAATACTTCATGTGATACACTTATTTGTCTCTGATTTTGCTGCCAAGTCTTTCATCCTGTTCTCATTCAGCACCTGATTATGTTCCCACACTCACCTGAGCCAGCATGTCTAAAGAAGGTCTGAATGGGCAGGAAAGCTCTAGAAAATTGAAATCAATGAATGACAGAACTGCAGTTTTCTTATTAGCACACAGCCTGTATTTTATCAAAATGTGAAAGAACAGAGAGAAAAAAATTATGACCGACGATCCGTCCAAAAGCTGTTAATCATAATGTTCTGAGTATTTTTATAAATGAGCATTTTTCCCTCCGTTGGTTAAAATGCTGAAATAATCATTTCAACTCCAGAATTTATCCTAAACATTTCTAGAGGGATCATTTGATACCTCTCTTTAATTATTATTTCTTTCTAGGAAATGAAAACTAATAACAGTCTCAGCCTCTGGCTGAACCCACTCTGTTGTTTCTTCACTGTGTTGTGTAGAGGATGTGAAGAATTTTCCATTGTGTACAGCAGCTTGTGCTTTCTGGACAATCAGCTCCATGAGCGCCACATCAGTCCCCAGAACAGAACCAGAACTTCTGGAACAGTCTCTTTAAGTCTCTGGTTTTGGTTTTGCTGCAGAGCAGATTAAACTCTCAACCACAGACTGAGAGAAGATACGAAACATCTTGGTTCAGACATTGAGGGATCTCAGCTTCTTCCAGAAGTCTGCTCTGTTCTTTCTTCTAGATGCTTCTGTGCTGCATTTCCAGTCCAGTCTGTTGTCCAGCTGAACTCTGAAGTCCTGGTATTCCTCCACCACCTCCACCTCTTCTCCCAGGATGTAAACTGTGTTTTGTTAATTGTTGTTCCACCAGAAGTAAAGAAAAAGAAAGAAAACTAGAAAAACTATTATATAGGGTTCATTCTTGTGGTTTTCAAGACATGTGTAATTTGCAAAACAGTTGTGGGCAAAGTAGGCCAAGATCACCCATTTTTCTCTCAACATCCCAGTTTGCTGTGTTCACACTTAGACTGACAACAGAGTTTCGGCATCTTTCCTTTAGAAAGTTTTTCTATAAATCTCAGTTTTGTTTTTGTTTTTTTACAAAATTGCTGTTTGCATGTAGATAACATGTGTTGGGTTTGTTTCACAAACTATTCACATTATACAGGGCCACCTGTTTTTTAATAAGGGGAAGAGCACCATGCAGCTGGTGATAGGTCAAGCTCACACTACAAGACTTGGAGTCATTGGATAATTGTGAAGTTTGTGCATCTCAGCATGCTCCTACTCTTTTCAGAAGCTTTTAAGTCCCAGTGGGTTCAGAATGCATGGCTGATTTTTCACCACTCTGAGCCTCAACTGGTCTGGCTGAACTTCATCAAGCAGTCCCAGCTTTCTACACCCATCAATTTTTAACTGCAACACAAGTTGCTCCTGGTGATTTGGTTGGTTTTGGGCACTCGGTTGTTGAGGAGAACTAGTAGTTTCTCTCAAGACCTTCATATCTGTCAAAATATTACCTCAGTTAACACTGGCCAAAAAAGAGGAGTTGGTTTTGATGACATGATGCTTGCACTAACAGTTGCACCAGGTTGTATTAATGCACATTTTCATGCTTTCTCTTTAGTTTGCTGGGGTGATGCCTTCTCAGTGATGCCTGAAGATAATTCAGTATCAGCTCCACTTTCATGGCTCTCGTTGCAACACTTCATCTCTCATACATTTCAGCTCAGCTTCAGAGGAAGGGGGGTCTGCACTAGGGTTGACTGAAAATGTCTCGTTTGTCTAACATATAAATGATCTTAGTCAGGGATGTTTAACACTGGTCTTCGAGGGACCAAGATGTACATAATGAAGGCATTGCTTGTGCACTTATTTGTCACATTCAATATTGACTTGGCTTGGGGCTTGCTGTCCTCTGGGCCGCCTGGGGTGTCCCCCACGGGTGGGCTATGTGTGACGTGACTGTGTGATAGTGAGTGCTTGTGGGTACAGCACAGGGGGGGGTGTGTGTGGGGGGCTATATGGGGTGGAAATTGGAGTAGCTGGAGGGTGGGGGGAGGGGGTCGATGGCGCCCTGGTTCCCGGGGTGTGCGGCTGGAACATTGGGGTGTGTGCTGGCCTACGTCACCTGATCTGATTCTGACCTCCGTAGAGGCGTGGTCACATTTGCACGATCTCACTTACCACTCTTCATCACTAATCACTCCTTATTCCTCATCCTCTGCATGCTGACACAGTCACTGAGTTGTCCAGTGGGTTTATATACTAAGAGGAAAAAAAAAATCACTGGCCTGTTTTCAACATGATAGAGGATCAATTCTTAGTAATCAGTTGGTTTTCCAAAAAGGCAACAAATGTCTCTCGTTAGTGAAGTCTATAGTAGAAGGAGCGCCAGTCCTGCATCATTAGCAGTCAGGTTTTTAAACCATTAGTAAAAACACGCCAGTAAGTTAAGTTGCCCACTTTACTGAGAACATCTTTAAAAATCTAATGAATATTTGAACCATTTTCTGGTTTTTATTGATTTAAAATGCACAGAAGAATGTCGGTGAGTTACATCAGGTCTAAACCACAAAGACTGAGCAGACGGCTTTGAGTTCGATTGATTCTACATGAAAATGTTTGCAGGGATTTAAAGATGTGTGAATGATTTTTCTGCATGTTTGTCCCATCTGTTTTTAGTTTGAAAGCCAGTAGAGCAGACCAAATGGAGGAGAAAAAACAAAGCTTTCCACTTAATATGCTCCACTGTAAAAGGGTAAAATATTCCTTCTGTAACCTGAACAAACACAAATAAATTCATCAGACTGGGGCACCTGCCTGGCTGTTATTTGTTTGCAGACGTTGGTCAGCCTGATCCATTTGTCTGATCCCCTATGCTGCAGGACTACTCGGCCTCAACAGCTCATAAAAACAGCGGCTGAATTTACATCAGACTGGTCAGAGGGTATCCATCTTAAGTTCTGTGGCCTTACAGCAAGACACGCAGCCCCTGAATGCTCAGAGGGGGATACATGAAGTCAAATGAAGTAAGAGAGATAATGAAACTGAAAGTGGTTAACCTTTAGCTGAGGAGCAGCACCCTGCAGCTTCCTCCTGTGTGCTGGGTGAACCACTTTAAGAGTCAGGATGTCGTCCATGTGCTTATCAGAGGGCAGTAGGTGGGCTTCCAGCATAAGACTAATGATTGATACAAATATGATGGAGCACAGGAGAATGTATTTCAGCTGCTTCATTAAAGAAGGAGTGCAGAAGAAAAAAAATGCTATGAGATGGTTGCTAAAAATCCTAGAGGAATATTATATGCAGGAAATGTCTAGTTGGAGTAGTTATTAATTCACATTTTGGGTTTAATCGTACACAAAATGACAACATACGATTTAGTGATGAGGCCACAGTTTGCATATTTATGCAGATCGAGTACATTTAAGTTCCCAATAAATGAAATTCCTTGTTTAAAATGAACCCCTAACAAACGTAATTTTGTCTTGACAAGGTCTATTTCTTTCTTCCTCCCATCTGAAATGACATACAGAAGCAGATTGAGAATGTTTTAGGTTAAAGGACTATGTCCATAGTGTTGGTCTCAAAGCAAGCTGAGGCATGTAGGAAAAGAGGGTCACGAGGTGGAGTCCTGCTCTGGGTGAGGAAACGGGGGAATCGGTCTCCTGTACTGAGTATTCTTCTGGCAAATGTTCAGTCATTGGACAACAAGCTGGTTGAACTTCGGAGCAGGATGGCGTTTCAACGGAAGATTAACACCTGTAATGTTTTTGCTTTAACGGAAACTTGGCTCGACCCCTCGATCCTGCACTACGCCATTGTTCCTGCGGACTCTCCGTTTCTCGGCTGGACCAGACTATACATTTAGGAAAGAGCAAGGGAGGTGGTGTCTGTTTTATGCTGAACAACAAGTGGTGGTCAGATGTGGGAATTACTTCTACAGACTGTACTCTGGACCTGGAGCACCTTGTGATCAGATGTCGGCCTTATTATCTTCCACATGAGTTCACATCGGTTGTCATGACAGCAGTGTATGTTCCACCAAACGCTGATACCAAAGAGGCCATGGAAGAACTGTTTGAAGTTATCGACAAGACATAGACTTCATGGCTGGAGGCTGCGTTTATTGTAGCACCTGATCTAATAATGCCTCGGTTCTGCTGCTGCCTTCCTATAGACAGAAATTGAAGTTTCAAGGACCAGTGACGTGGACTTTTTAACAGTGGTCCGTCCAATCGAGTTGCAGCATTCAACCCGTACCACCAGGCTCAGGGACGGCTTCATACCGCAGGCCATAAGACTTCTAAATGCTGTCAGCAACACCACCTTTAAATAACAGTATATATATTTTACTGTATAACTTATTCATAGTATTCTTGCATTCTATTCTTTATATTCTTTTTAGCATTGTTAGGAGAACGTGGGTTCTAAGAATTTCACTGCCAGTGATTGCTGATGTAATTGTGCAATGACCGTTGGTTCGTTCGTTCGTTCATTCATTCGTTTTGGACTTAACTTAATACAGCCAGCTTTAATTTGTAATATAGTAATCAGAAGCTCTAAATTTAGACACATAACATTAGATCATTGTGAAATTTGTCAACGTGTTTAGGAAAAGATGTTGCAGACTGGTTTTCCTAAAGTTATTTGAGCTTTAATGACTACAGAGTCAGAATCCAGTCTTTACAAATGAAGAGCTAATGTTCATAGGTTTCTACCAAAATGAGTTTATAAAGATCTGTTTAACTCAAACAGAAATTTTGATTTTGGATAAGAATTATTTGTTTGTCAGGTCAGGTTCAAACAGTAAGCTGTAATTTTCTCACTCAGACAAGCAACAATGAACAGCTAGTTTCTATGACGTATAGCTCAGCCTGGTAAAGTTTCAGGCGTCTTCTTGTGCTTCCACAGCGACACAGTTTCAAGCAGTTGCTAAGCCAGAGTTTCCTTTTCTGGTATAGTTCCATTCCAACAAATCTAGCTTGCTCTCTGTTTTTCTTTTCCTAAAATGACACCAGCTGGCACTGCTCCAACCATGTCATCAAAGCTTTAAGCACAGCATGATGTGTATCCAATTTTTCTATTATATATCCATCTCTGATATTTCTGCGTCATCACAATGAAATTTAATGTCAGTGTGGAGCTCAGGGAATGAAGAGGTGGACAGTTTAATCAGTTTTGTTCAGTATTGCTGCCTAATTGGCACAAAATGTTCAATCCCAGCATTCAAAATGTGTCCAAATGAATAATATATATTTGTATAAAGCATTTACATAAACTTTTTTTCCCTGCAGTGTCCAGGAAACAGAAGCTGCATGAAGCTTTTTAGGCATGACTGTTAAAGATGGCCAGCCACTGTCTATAGCTGAAGATGAAGGGTTGAAATGACATTAAAATCCTGGACTGCAATGAAGTGGTATCAGTGCTTCAGTCCTGCTCTTGAGAGGTTGCTCTGGCTTCATTTGTCCACCTTGTCCCTGTCACATAAGCCTTGGAGCTTTGAGTCATTTTTCAGCACAGTTGTCAGGAAAGTCTCAGCGCTTCATGAAGATTCTCCCGCCCATCACCAGTAGGACCCAGATGTAGACTGACAAACACGGGAACTGAAGAATGAAGAGATTTCATATAGCAAAAGGCAGATGTGAAGATGAGTGGAGGACTGATGGGCTAATTAACAAATGAGAACTATGGAAATGACAGAACTAAAGCTGGATTTATACTCGCATGGTGTCTGCGTGTGGTCGGCCATGGCGTAGCTGACGCTGGTGAGTTTGCTCTTGCACTCGAGCGTAGGGGGAACGCCTTGTTTTGGTGTCGTGTTGCAGTTTCTCCTCCTAACCTGAAGGTGGCAGCAGGGGGGTATCGGCCGGTAAACTCACCAGGTCGGAGTTCTTTTGATTGTTTGTTTTAGTTCCACTATGTATTTTCTTTTGTAAAACAACAATGGCGTCCAGTATAGTTTAGTATCTTTATTAGCTTGTGGATAAACTCAAAGAAATAATTCGATCTCATCAACTTCATTGGGTGTTATCTTTAAAAATGGCAGTTCCTACACAAATTCATCGAGAAGATCCTGAAATCCGAAAGCTCATAATCCCAAACTAACCAATCATAAGGGAGTATTTCCGTGTAACCGTCTGTGTAGCAGGAGTGCACGTGAGGTCAGGAAGAGGCGCACGCCGGGCCTCTGTGGAGCTACGCAACGCCTACGATCGTGAAGCAGACGCCACACGAGTATAAAGCCACCTGGCGGACTGAAGTCAAGATGAAGTGGCAATGAACCAACCTGGAGCATAACTACAGAGGGACTAATTACAAAACAAGACACGTGTGAAACTATGAGGAACCAGAATCAGGGAGCAGGAAGTAAGCTGAATATACGAGGACGTAAATCCTACAAAATAAAACAGGAAAAAGACTGAGTACTCAAAAACAGCAACGACCAGAAACTAAAGAACTGTGATGGAAAAATAAGAACTAAACCAAATTCCCACATTCACTGACACAATCCTGATCTGCACTGCATGAAACTTTAGATGAATCTGTCCTCTGCTGAACAGTGTGTTTTCTGACCACCGCTTTAACTGACATCTTACTTTTGAAGCAGCTTGATGATAGGTTGACATGGATCCTTACTCACATTCTTGCCGTTGTGCAGAGTTTAGATGGAAGCACAGAAAGTGTATGAAAAATGATGTGAAAACTTGTGCAGCTAAGGGGAGCCATTTCTCTTCCCATGCATTAAAATTCCATTAATCTGCTCAAGTCAACCTCTTATGAATTTTTTACTCTAAAAAGCTGGCGAGTAAACAAGGTTTTGGTAAAAAATTGCATGGAGTGGAGTTTTTTTATTATTATTATTATTAATATTATTCTTTTTGAAAGAAAACACTGCAGTTGAGTAAAGATCATGTATGAACCCTAGTTAATATATCTAAAGGTAATCTTGATAGCCAAGTTGAGGGTCATGACGAAATTTCTCAGACGGAGACAGAAAAGGTTGTTCTGAAGAGCAGAGTGAATAAAAGGCTGCAACACCACATCCATACACACCCCATCCTTCCTGTGACTCTGTGACACACACTTTACGCCTCTCTTTCATCATCATCTCCCTGCAGTCACGAGGAGATTGAGCACAATGTCATTCCTCACTTGCTATAACATATAAAAAAGCAACTGCTGGGCACGAGTGATGAAAGAAAAGCTAAAGATTGGGGCAAACGAATAGTTATGTCATTATCTGCCTATTGCAGTCCGTCCCTGCTGTGAATTCCACATTGATAATTCATCTTCGTGTCCTTGCTCCGATCAGCGGAGCAAGCTTGGATGTTAGAGGGGGGTCACCCGCCTTCAGGGCCCTCCCTCCTCATTACGGTCCAGTCTGGCGAGGGACCCTACAGGCGCTGAGGTTATACTGCAGCAGAGTCCGGCAGAGGAGTTTTGTTTAAACAGTGCTGCGCTGTATTACCCAACGTAATGGAGACTCTCCCAGATTCAACCCTCTGCAGCTCACGGATTTAAATGGGGATATCTGATTTTCAATGTCATGCATAGGGCAGGACGCCAAGGGGAAAATTGAATTCAGTAAACAGGAGAATTGGACCTCATGATGTGGAAGTAAAAGCTAACCTGTTTTTTTGTTGTAGGCTCAGATAACTGATGTGTTAGGAGGAGGACCAGACTTTCGGTTCAAAAAAAGGCAAAAATGAAGGTGCAAATATAATTATGCTAGCAATGGTTTATCAAGGCTGATCCATAGATAGTTATTCCAAGCTCCATCGTAGAGGTACCTTTAACTCTTAAAACTCCACTAGATTGCTGGCAATATAAGTGCTATCACTTATGATGTCAACCTTTTTTTAAGAACAGTAGTGTGTAAATGTGATAGATAGCTACCCTTTAGCTGATCTATGGAGGTTTTCCAGACATTTCTATCCCGTCCAGGAGGTTTACAATACAGCCACTAAATGTAGTTTTATTCAGAAACTCTATCTGGTAAATCCACCATGATCCATGATAACAGCTTTATTTATCACATTTCACCATAAAAACATCACCATCA
>JBAFTC010000024.1:24531554-24558887 GCA_037177435.1 Melanotaenia nigrans | reverse complement strand
TCCACCAATCAGAGAGCTTAGATTGACGGTAACGTCCAATCAGGAGCAGCCAAAGATCAACCAGTGAGCAGAACGTTGTATGTGTGTGTTGTATGTATGGCTGTCAGGGTCATTTGAAATAAACACAATTACTATAATGTGTTTGAATATTCGACCAAAACATCCCATTAGAAAGAAAAGCACGATATTCTTGAGTGGTGTTGTACAACTGTTCAACTTGGCATTTTAAAGTCATTGTTCTGATCAGGAGGGGCCAGCATCAGGGAAACACCCAGAGGTGACTTATTTAGTTCTGCCTCCACCATCTTGGGTGGCAAGCATGTAGGTAGGTCTGCACATTTGTTCTATAACCAATGTGAAGAAAAATCAATGAGAATCTCTTTACACCTTCTTTAATAGACACCTCTCACCTCCCACAGGGCCAAGTCCGAACTTTCTCTGGCTCTAGATTCACATTCATTCCCTAATAAGGCAACATTGACAGTCTAAGTGTAGCTGAAACATTTCCACATCAATACTTATTAACATTTCAGGTTTTTGAGAAGATCTTCAGATTTATGAAAAGGGAAAAGGAACCGGATTTGTCTGCTTGTGGAAAATGGATTTTCATCATCATATCCCCATATGACACCAACAACCATGATCTCTTATTTTTAACAGAAAAAAAGATTAAATAATGTCAGATCCAAACTAAAAACTCCAGCTGAGAACACTTTAGATATTTCTGATTTTGAGGTTGTCAGATGTCATATGAAGGAAGACGGTTTGTCTGTTCTGTCCAACCATAGATACTAAATACATTTTACTGGCTGGCTCAGAAAACCTCATCAATCTGTTTGTGAAGAACACAAACTGTCCTGCAGGTTTTAGATGTATCCCTGCTTCAACACACCTGACTCAAGTTAATGGGTCTTTGTGCAGAACTTGCCCACAAGCTGTTGGATTAATATCATCTGAATTAGGTGTGTTAGAGCAGGAAATATCTCAAACCTGGAGGACGGTGGTCCTCGAGGACCGGAGTTTGGCATCCCTGTGCCAGATGCTAACTGAGAGTAAAAACCCAGACTGAATTAAGTTTGCTGACACATGAACTCTCTACTCCTCTTCACACCTAAATGCCATTTTTATCATCGTGACGGCAACCATGGCTCAGAGATACTGTGTTATCTACATCTGCTTCGTTCCAAAACAATAGACATGGTTGTATGAAATAAAAGAAAAAAAAAAGAGACCTTGTCTGTCTGACGCCTGGCCTGACAGCTCTCATATCAGTCAAGACAAATTGCACTAAATAGGGAACTTTATCTGTTTTTTAACGTTCCTGCCTTGTAGACATATCTAGTAAAGCTAGCATGCTAACCGGTCTGCATGTACTGTTTTGTTGTGGCTCTCACCAGCTTAAAATAAAACCGTGAGTCAGTGTAGCATCTGGTAGCCCCAGTCCAACACGAGAGGAACAACATGAATTTTAAACAGTCTCCAGACTCTCAGTTGCGTTCAAACACATGCGGTTCATAAATGAAACAGTAAGTGCAATGATGCTAAAGTTCTTTGCAAGTGACCACTGGAGAGCAAGGTGGCAGAGAGATGATTCGGCCAGGAGAGATATCTCCGTAGCTTTAGCATCAACAACCACACAACTGCCCTAGTTCCTTGTGTCACAACTGTAACATAATACAAACACAGTAAGGACATAATTCCTTATTTATTTCCTGTAGCATAAACGTCTAGTCACCAGAATAAATTATCTAAACTCAAAACTAAACTTAAAAAAGTCCCAGTTTTAGGCTGGATAGTCTCCACATTCTTTCTGGTACAATACCCCGCCCCACGAGCAACAGTCACTGAGCCAGTATGGTGACCAGCACAAAGCAGAACACCTACGATGGAAATTCGGTCAGTGTTATTCAGTAAGAAGGTTAAGTTTGGGAATAAGTCAGAAATAATCCTCGGACATGCTTGTCCAGCTTTTGGGTGGGAATGAACATGTGATGTGACACCACTGAAAAGAATTTCTTATCACGTATGATTGTTTCTTAAAGACAAAGTAAAGACACCATGAGATTCTAATACAAGCAAGCAGCTTAGACTGAGACATGGACTGATGCTGATCCCTAACCTGCTCCAATTCAATCTTTCTGTTCTGATGTCTGATCAATATTTTCAGTTTTGATCAGTACTGGTGGCTTGTTAATCAATGAATCAATATATTGATGTAAATTTAGCAAAAAGCCTGTAGTGTTTTTAGAGCCAACCACCAGAGCACTGGTGGTAAATGAGTGTTTAGTGGATTATTTCTTTATGATAACAATACTTCTTGTTAATAAATCTCATACCGCTGGAAAGTCTGTTTATTTCTCTTTTACGTGGAGCTACGTTTGTGAGGAAAATGTATTTGTGGGATGAGCATCAGAGATGAGTATGTGGGCTGCACCCATGAAAACCTATCCAATTCTTTTTTGATCCAACAGGTAAGTTTCCAAACCACGTAGTAATGGTGTACCCTAACACAGATCCAGAAATAGCTCTGTAAAAAGTCAGCACAACACTAAAACAGTCGGCCAAGAAAATGTAGGCGCTGGTGGATTCTGAGCATGAGTCAATGATTTCAATCATTAAATCACCTTATCACCATGTATGACCATAAGGCTGTGACCTCCATCTGACCTGAGGGCCACCAGCATCTCCACCATCTTCTCATTGCTGTAAGAAATAGTCCACCAAACACTAGTTTTATTACTTTTTGTGCTAAAGTCTGGTACACGCATAAAAATTATTGGGCTGTTTTTGTCCCGATTTGTTCCTTCCCGACCAAGAACGGCAAACACCCGATTTTACGATCTTAAGATTTTCCTATAAAATGATCCTGTGGTGTGAGGTGTGTTAAGACCGAATTCGTCCCGACAATCGACTGAAACGGGTCATGGCTAACAATCAAAAGTACTGAACATACTTAATATTTACAACCAAAAATCTTGACGTGTTGGGAAAGCCGACAACTCCTGAATTGTGACTGAGTGGATGGTGATGTGGAACAGAATGTAGCCAATCAGAGAGCGAGCTGACTGGGGAGCAGGGAAGTAAATAAAGTCGTTCACGATGCCTCCAGTCTGTTATTTTTTTCACTTCTGGATTTTTCTGTTAACAATATTCCCAAGACCACCATAATTCCCTCGTCCTGTATGTCCTCTGCCATGCTCATTGTTGTGTTTTCCGGTTGTTGCCATGATTCTTCTTCTACATTTTTGTTAGATTCTGTTTGGTCACACGAGATTTCTGCCTCGGAAGACTAGATTGTAGATCGTTGCAGGACAGCATTGTTATGTGTGTGTTGTTCTGTAATGAGATTATCAGAGCCACCACACACAGTACCATCAAAACTGTTAAATTCCTGATTTTTTCTCCTCATGTGTGAGGCCTCGACCAGATCAAAAATGTCATCCGATTAAACAATTAAAAAATTTTACTTTTACCAGGCCTAAATTTATATCACTGCATACTTGAAACAACTGTAGATGTAAATTTGATGATATTCTAGATAAACCAAAAGCCATTTATGGACTTTAATACTGTTTATAGTCAGAAATTTACATTAAATCTTTTAACACTTTCAGTCAGGTGTACCCTGTACGCTACTGGAACCATATGCCATCTATAGGAGTGTGATGTGCATTTGAGCATCATTGATTTGTCCGCGTTGGAAGCCTTTAGTGTCTGCTGGAGCCCCCTGTGTTACGTCTGCAGACTCCTCTTCTTCTGTCTGCCACTTCACATTCACTATGCACGCTGCTGTTCTGCCTCCATAAGCAAAATGGAGACTGTAGCATGCCGGGGGATGCTGCTTAATCTCCACATCTCTCTGAGCACGGCAGGCAACGCAACACTCATATAATACACAGCTTCTGCTTTGTGCTGACATTCCCCTGCAGATCCTCGAAGACATAAAGAAGTTTTATCATCTCTGAGTCACGCCACAGATATTGTTTTATTCACTCATCTTTATTGGAAAAGCTCAAACAGGAGGTTTACAAGTGTGCCGATTGATAAAATTAAACCTTTTCTCATTTCTTTTAAACAGAAGCATCATGAAGCATCTTGTAGCAGCTGTAAACATCTGTCTGAGCAGACATTTCCTAACCTCTGAGGGAGTTTAACACAAACTATTTATTTCAAACAATGTAAATCTTACAGGAATACAAGCATTAGCAATTTACAGTAGCTGTTCCGCAAACACACTTACACACACACACACACATACGACAGAGCTGCTGACAGACTAATATATAAACAGCACAGATATTGATCGGCTTGATAGGCTTTTCTTGCCCTAGTCTTTGTACTGTGCCGGGCTCAGATAGGCTATGTGATTTACATCATAATTTGTAATCCCTTCAGCACACACATAAGAGGCCGAGGCATCCACGTTAAGATCACTGACTCCTTAATATCTGTGGAGTGTAAACTGAGCTTTGCTTCCTGAAGCGACTCAGTGTGCAAGAGGCTGCAGCTCAGAAAATACGGCTTGATTGGCAGGTTAAATTCACACTGATGAGGAAGAACAAACGCTGCATATTTGGAGATTTACCGATAACTATGAAAGACACGTAGTGTGTGTAAGTTAAAGCTGTGTTTTCTTTGACCATAACCCACTCAGAGTGTGTAGTTGGGAGGGGAGACGGTGTGTGCTGCCTAACAGCTCCACAGGTCAAGTGTTTTTGGTTGGTCACCTGCTTTCAGAGCTGTTTGGAAAGGCTCATTTTCTTCCTATGCAGAGTTCTGGAGTTGAAATTTTAAAGGATCCAGCCACAGTCCACTCCAAGTAGGCATTCCAGCAGCCAACAAGGAACTAATTAGTGGGGTACGAATACATCAGCTTATATCCGTACATCCATTTAATGATCAACGAGCCAATATCATCAGTCCAAACTGAAAAACTGGCCCAAACATGGAATGCTGTGATCATTGAGGACATTCTTCTGAGAGACCATGACTCCATTTTCTTGGTTATATAAAAATTCCTTAATTTCATATTTTATTTTAGCTGCTTTTTGTGATCTAATCTGAACGAAATAATAATATCATATTGTGATCATATCTGTGATGCACATCCTTAGAAACTATGAACATGTGGTATGGTTCCTATTCTGTAAGATTTTACCAGCAAAACTGGATCCGACCCTGGGCAAGACGCAGGACACGCTGGACGGACTTCATCTCTCGGCTGGCCTGAGAACACCCAGGATCGCCCAGGATCGCCCAGGATCGCCCAGGATGAGCTGGTATATGTGGCCGGGAAGAGGGAAGTCTGGGCTTCCCTGCTTCCCTGCTTAGGCAGCTGCCCCCGCAACCCAACCCTGGATAAGCGGAAGAAAATGGACAGACAGACAGCAGATGGATGGCTGGATGGATGGACAGACGGACGGACAAACGGACTGACGGACGGATGGATGGGCGGATGGATGGATTGGCGGACGGACAAATGGACGGACGGATGGACGGACAAACGGACGGATGGACGGACGGATGGATGGACGGGCGGATGGACAAACGGACGGACGGATGGACGGATGGATGGACGGGCAAATGGACGGATGGGTGGACGGATGGGTGGACGGGCAAATGGACGGATGGGTGGACAGAAACTGGAATCGAACATACTGGATCAAAATGACATTGCAGTAAAATGAGTGATTTCAGGAAACATTGAATGGTTAGCTATTGGATGGATAGATTGTGTCCTTATCAGACTTGTGATATACACGTCCAGTACAAATAAGAAATGAGCTAAAGAGACTGTTTCACTTAACAGAATCTAAAGTCTAAACATTGAAGTTCCGCCAGAGGTTTTTCCTTCCTGTTAAAGGGGAGTTTGGTCCTTTCCTCTGTGTCCGCCTCCAAGGATGGAGGACTGAATCAAAGTCAACATCCGATGCAATCCATTTGTTTCCTTAGCTAGGCTATTATTCCTAATAATCTGACTTGTATGAACACTGATTGCATAACACTGAATTGGCATGAATTGGCAAAGTGCCCTGAGATGACCGTGAATGGACGCTGAATAAAGAAATATCCCCCAACTTATAAACCCGGACTGTGACAATGAGGCTTACAGGGTCATGGAGCAGGTTTGTTTAGGCTGAATTATCCTCATGATATAAAAGGTTAAATGTGATCAGTGCACCTCGTTCATGGAGAGGAAGCTGGTATTGAATATATGTGAGGGCTAAACCAAATATCGGATAAAAATAAACTGGAGCAAAAGGCAGATTTTTTCAATTATGGTGAGAAGGTTGGGCGTAACCTGATTTAGGAGGAGATGAAAGGCGAGCGTGAAGAGAAAGTTTTGCTGTTGTGGGAGCGAGTGGAAACCTCTGTGACTGACAGCTTCACTCTGACCTTAGCATTTGAAGGATTTAAAGGAGGTGAGAAAAGTGACTGCACCCATCATCACA
This sequence comes from Melanotaenia nigrans, assembly GCA_037177435.1. NCBI lineage: Eukaryota > Metazoa > Chordata > Actinopteri > Atheriniformes > Melanotaeniidae > Melanotaenia > Melanotaenia nigrans. The sequence goes on along the minus strand of JBAFTC010000024.1, from coordinate 24,552,435 downwards.
GGGTTACCGTCAGCCGAGAAGAATATTTTTCAATTTCACTCTTTTTTTTCCATTTGCCTGGTTCTTTAAGATCCCCCCACCTTCTCTCTCTATCCAACTTTCAACTCTATTTATCCCCTCTGCTCTCTTTCTCTTAACCTGCACTCGGCTGCCTCTGCTTTCATCTCCTGGCTTGGTCTAACTCGGACTTGACTTCCCTCCCTCTGCTCCCCTCTTCAACCCTTCCCAGCCCATCTCCTTTCTTTCATCTTCCCCTCCTCTGCTTTTATTTCTTCTCCTCTCGTTCTTACTCTGCCTCTCCTTTCCTTCATCCTATTTCAAGTCTTCAACCTCTTTGTTTACATTTTCTTTCCCCCTTTTTTCCTTTAATGTTCTTTTTCCCTTCATCCTTCCCTTTGCTCTTCATCACTTTATTTTTCCGCTTTCTTTTCCTCTACTGCCTCTTTCCTTTATATTCTTCTTTCCATTTATCTTCCTCTTCCCTCCTCATGCTATTCTTCATCTTGTCTTCTTTCTTTTCATCTGCTTTCTTGCTTCTTTTGTTTGCTTCCCTCATTTATTTCTCTGTTCATCTCCTTTCCTTGTTTCCTTTCTTTGAATCTTTTTTCTCTCACATTCTTTCTCTTATCATCTGTTTATCTTTCTGTTTTCGTTCATGCTCTTCTTTCATCTGTCTTGTTCTTCCCTCCATCCATTTGTTCTCTTTTACTTTATCCATCCATATCTTTCCATCTTTCTCCCACTGGTTTCTCTCCCTCCTCTATCCACTTCTTTTCAAACTTATTTCCATGTTTTCTCTTTTCTCTACACTTCTAACCCAGATTTTCTTTCTATTTTCTCTCCCATTTATATTCCTAGTCATTCCATCATTTAATCGTTTTCACCCTTTTCTCCTCTTTTTCTTCTTTTCTTTCTTTTCCTCCTTTTCTTTCTTTATCCATCTTTCCATCTTTCTTTCATTTGTTTTTATCGACTTCTTTCTGAATTTGCTCCTCACCTTCTAATATTTTCTCTTTCTTTTCTCTTCTCTTTTCTCCACTCTTCCTCTCCTGATAACTCCTCATCCTCTTCTCCTGTCAGTCAGTGGAGGGTAAATAAAGGGGAGGTTATGAGGGCCATCCTGTCTGAACCCCATCCATCACAGGAGCACTTAATACCAACAGCTGCCACTGTGAGCACTCTCCCGTGTGTGTGTGTGCACGTGTGTGTGTGTGCGTGTGTGTGGGTGTGCATGCACGTGTGTGTAGGATTTTTCCAAAGATCACATTAGTAATTGACAGAAGGTTTAGAAAAATGTAAATGTAATGTCTGAACATCAGCTCAGCATGTTTTTCTTCGCTCTGCTGAAACTGAATTATTTTCCTCCCCTTGTCTGTGTTTGTGTTTGTGTGTGTGTGTGTGTGTTTGCAGGCCTGCTGAGCTCTTCCAGCCATTCTTGACAGTGAGCAGTAACACCACACAGACATTTGGCCTCAGCCTTTCTCTGAACATGAACTGTGTGAGACACATTCAGAGAGACAGAGAAGGAGACTCTGGTCCTGCAGCGCTGGAGACCACTTTTCTTAAAACCGACTCCATCAAAGACTCTGCAACGTCACATCCAGGAGGTCTGCATCGTATAATACTGCAAAGATGGAGGCCTTCCCTCCTCCTTTAGCCCCCTGTTTTTTTTGTCCTTTTCCACCATTTACCTTTTATTTATCCTTTCATTTCCTCTGCTTTTTTCCCTTCTGTCCTCTCTCATCAGTTTTTCCTTGTCTCATCTTCTATGCATCCTGTCCTCATCTTTCATCTGCCCTTTTCTGCCCTCTTTCCCTCTGTGCATCGTCTCCTCCCCTCTCCTCCTCTTCTGTTTCACCGCTTTCTTTCCCTCCTCCATATTTTCATGTTTACTTTCACTCACTCTGTTTTGTCACCTCTTTCTTTCCTTCCCTTCCTCTTACACTTTTCTTCCCGTTTCTGTTCCTTATTTCCTCTCTTTTCTCTATCCGAGGATCTGATCTGTGTGTCTACACAGAAGTCAAAATGTTGACCTGTTATCAACTAATCGAAAGCTAAACTATCCAGAAGTAAAAGAAAATGAGTGAAATGCTGTGTACGGGGTGGATGACAGACACACTCACCATCCACTGTATCAGGTCCACCTGTTAACACAGTGTTTCTCAGTCCTGGTCCTCTGGACCCCCTGCCCTGCATGTCTTAGAAGTAACACTACTTAAAGCCTGGTACATATATAACATTTTTTTTAATCTTATGAGATTTTTTATCTGGTGGAGACCTCACATGTGAAGATAAAAATATCTGTTTTGATTGTACTGTGTGGTGTGCTCCGCAAATGACATCACAGAACAACACACACATGCCGATGCTGCCCCACCACCCATCTACAATCTAGTCCTCCGAGCCAGACAAACGTTGAAACATAGAAGAAGAACCATAGCAACAACTGGAAAACACAGCACAGCATGAAAGAGGACATTCAGGATGAGGGAATGATGGTGGTCTTGGGACTGCTGTTAACAGACAAATACAGAACTGAAAAGAAATAACAGACTGGAGACGGCGTGAACACAGACTTTATTTACTTCCTTGTTCCCCACCCAGCTCGCTTTCTGATTGGCTATATTCCATACTATTTCACCATCCACGCAATCAGAATGCATGAGTCGTCGGCGTTCCTCAGAAATCGGCTCTGAAATATTGAACATGTTCAATGTTCCCGATTGTCGGCTACGAGCCGTTTCAGGGCAGATTATCGGGACAAATCGGCTCGTAACCTCAGACCAATTGATAACTGGACAGAGGAATCACACGATGATCGGGCGTTTATTGTACGAGGTTGGAAAGAGGCAAAACTGGGAAAAAATCAGCCCAAAAATCGTGATGTGTACCAGGCTTCACACACCTGAATTAAATGAAATGCAAACCTCAGCTGTAAAGTGACGTAGTGTAGGTCAGAACAGCTTCAAGGTCAGAAAGTTGCATAGTGCTAGTTTAAGAAGTTGTTTTTAAAACAACTAACTAAAGAAACTAAATATCCATGAAATCTTCTCTTTGATTCTTCCCCCCATCAGAACCAGGAAGTAAAACCTCCATCAGGGCCAGAACCAGGGAATAAAACCTCCATCAGAACCAGAACCAGGAAATAAAACCTCCATCAGAACCAGAACCAGGAAATAAAACCTCCATCAGAACCAGGACCAGGAAATAAAACCTCCATCAGAACCAGGAAATAAAACCTCCATCAGAACCAGAACCAGGAACAAAATCCTCCATCAGAACCAGAACCAGGAAGTAAAACCTCCATCAGGGCCAGAACCAGGAAGTAAAACCTCCATCAGAACCAGAACCAGGAAATAAAACCTCCATCAGAACCAGAACCAGGAAGTAAAACCTTCATCAGAGCCCGATACAAAGTAAGATTTATTATGTATATACATGAAGCTACTGCTGAAGTTCAGCGTCCTGAGGCTGAGGAACCATATTTCCCATCGTTTTCTTCTGGTTCGCTGCATCATGTTACAGCTGAGTCCCATTTTACATATCACGCCACACGTTAGCAGTTGGATATCAACCAACTCATCGTTTTGATTGCACACCATGGATAATTCATTAAAAAAATGCAAGAGATAACTAGAATAAGAAAATAATCCATAATGACTGTTACTGGAGAAAAAGGTAGGGTGCAAGATGGATGCTTTGATGGGGAAAACCACAGTCCATAAGACTGCCGAACCTCAGTAGCCCTTCTTTACTCGTATACCAGCGGTGACACTAGGCTGAACAAGTTCCAAACTTCCGTTTCCCTGGTAACATCCAGTTTTTATTTAGAACATCAAAATATCATTTCCTGCAGAGACAAAAAAAAAGTTTTCAGCTTTGTGGGCTCTAAGAAATCAAGTACAGATAAAGTGTCAGTGTGGAGAACTTGTGTGGATTCTTCGTTATGGAGGGAACTTCTGCCTTAGAGAAACAAATAAATAAATAACTTTAAGCCAAACTGATGCAATGTGTTATCTGTTCCAGTCATGGGAACCTCAACGGTTAAATTCACAGTAGAAACAGCAGCAATGAAACATTGTGTACTAAAGTGGAAACTGCGTTGCAGTGCAGAGGCTAATATTTCACTGTAAAAAAGGGTGGGGAGGTTTCCACTAGGGCCAGATCGCTTCAGCTATCTACCAACAGAGCAGAGGCTGAAATTCATTCTCCTTACAGAAGCCTGCCGGTGACACACCGTGCATTGCCCTGCCACTGGTGTGTCTTAACTGGTTTTCAATCAGTGATTGCCACTTTGTTATCTGCAGTCTTATACAAGCTGCAGGTCAATTAGGTCCTTCCATTTAGATCAGCTGAAGAAATAATATATAGAAAAATACTTGAGGGGATTTTTTATAACATTGCTTTAGGACTTAGTGACAAAAATTCTTTAATTGCGGCTTAGTTATTGTTTCAGTGGGATCAGAAAATGTTAATCAGCTGAATGGAGACTGCTGGATGCAGATCAAACAAGGCCGTGAGGATGAGAAAACAGCAGATTAAATAAAATTCTGGTGATGAACAGCTGTGACAAAGCACTGCTGCTTCAGAGAAAGCATCAGGATGTGCAGATAAATGATAAGGGCTGATAATTAGAGTGGATACTTGCACTTTTAAGATCAAGAGCTGTCTTCCATGCTTCGTTAAGACTCCAAAGCACCATGATATCTTATTAAAATCAGAAGTGAGGCTGGCAAAGCAGCAGGGCTCCAAATTGTTTCAGCTAACATGATGTTTAAGACGTTAATTTCTATTGATTTATGTCTCTTTTTAAATCTTCTTCAGCACAATAAGTACATGTGTTAAAACAGCATCACAAATTGATGAAACAAGCAGTGATGGAGGCTGGAGGGTCTGCTGGCAGATTTACACATGACCTAATGTACAGTGACCCTAATTTACCAAAAACAATTGAAACTAAAGAGAAAACAAGCCTGTTAGAAAGAGTTTGGTATTTAACCAAATCCCAGTTTTTATTTAAAGATGAAGGTACTCAGTGGAGATCACAGAGAGCAGAAAGCTGGACAAGGGAACGGCGTGGTGTCTGAGTCATCACATCCTAATCTAATCTGAGAAAAAATAAATATGTTCACCAAATTTCTACACAAGGATTGCACAATATCTGTCTCAGGGCAGTGCACGGGGCCAAATAGCATCATGTTTTACTTTGCTCTTTGACTTTTGATGTCTTTCTAATTGTTTTTAATAACAAATGGGCATTGTGCAATATTTTTATGATTTCTACTGTGTGGCTGAATGTTTGTTGCTGTTTTGATTTTGATGTGGCAGGTACTGAAACAACACTTGAGTCCAATACAATTTTTTTCTACGGGGATAGTAAAGTGTATCACTTTGTATTGTAGTGTATCATTTCCTATAGGGTTGTACTGTACTGTATCGTATTGTGTTGTATCGTATCATGTTGTATCGTATCTTGTTGTATCGTATCATGTTGTATCGTATCGTGTTGTATCGTATCGTGTTGTATCGTATCATGTTGTATCGTATCGTGTTGTATCGTATCGTGCTGTATCGTATCGTGTTGTATCGTATCATGTTGTATCGTATCGTGTTGTATCGTATCGTGCTGCATCGTATCGTGTTGTATCCTATCGCGCTGTATCGTATCTTGTTGTATCGTGTTGTATCGTATCGTGTTGTACCATACTGATAAGCAAACTGCAGAAAACTCTTAAATATCTTGTATTTCTGAAAAATACAAGAAATTTGAAGGGATTTTATGGGGCTAAACTGATAACCAACCAATAAGTAATAGCGTATTACATCACTTACCTTTCTTGGATGTTTTTTTTTTTTTTACATAACTGGCGAAATTTCTTATAGATACTACTTAAATCAACCAAAAAGTAACTGAGACAGTACCTGAGTTACAGCATTACTAAACTAACTACTGGCCAAAGAAAGTAACAATAATTACTTAAAAAAAAAAAGTTGAAATATTGTTCTATTAATACAACTTTAAATTCAACTGCATGTTTAACTATTTATAATAAAACCGAGTATTGGCTATGATTAATGAATAAAATGAAAATCTAATAGAATAAAGTCCCAACAAAAAACACTGAACACTAATATGTACTTTGATTCTTTGGCTGGCATGGCCCTGTCCCCTTCTTTTTTATTGGAGAGGTGCCACACAAATACTTCCAACCAAACAATTTGTTTCTGGTCATAATAAACATTTCACAAAGTGTTCTTACCGTTTATCTATCTACTCTTCTTTTATATTTTATGGATTTACCATTTCTGGTCTTACTAGTCTCTTGGCTGTTTTTCCTCTGATTGGCTTAACATGACATTTTATACTTCCTCAACCGATCACCATCACTTATGTAGTTTTTTTTTGTTTGTTTGTTTTTTAGTCCTTAGTCCCCAGTCAGATGAGGGCAGCTTTTGTGTGATTAATTACAGTAAAGCTAAAAAAAGTTGCACCGTTTATTTAAATGCCATTATTCCGATCCCTGCTGAAATATTGTCGTATATCAGAGGTGAAACCATTCGGCCTAGCATTTTCCTTCTACTGCCACCTCTCTCTTCTCATGTGAGCCATCTCGCGACACTCGTGAGCCGCCAGGACATGGTGCTTTGGTACAATTGTCCCTCTGCGGGGTTGTAACCCTGCTGATACTCCCCCAGTGGGAGCGATTTGATGGGGCAGCGCTGCAGAGTTCGGAGCAGCGCGGCTTTCCCCATGTTATATCCCACCTGAGGCTAGTAAGACAGTATGTGGAAAAGGGGGGGGACAAAGAGGGAAGAGCTACATTGAGGGCAATTTTAAGGCATAGAGCCATGTGAGAGCTTAGAGCGACACAGCAATGCTTTATGGAGTTAATGTTGGAAGAGTGAAGACTCTCTGGATTTCAAACATAGTAATTCCAGCTTTATTTGGCCATTTTTCCCCCACATGGATCCATAATGTGAGTCCTTATTGTTGTTGATCGGGATTAAAATGTTTAACAGCCCGCTAATGCTGTATTTGTAGAAATAATCAGGATGAGTCTTGCAGCTAATTCTATTAGTCATTGTTGTACATCCAATAATTATGGTAATTTAAAGCAAATTAAATCTCTGACATGATTCAAAGTGGAATTAAGAACCTTTTAGTGAATATTCACAGTATTTTCCACTAAGTTTAAGAGAATTTACTCCTTTGTTTTCATTTGAGTTATTCATGGAAACAGATGTTGTGAAACAGCAGGAAGCCATTTTAGATACCAGGTGGCATTTATTCATTTTCTCTTATCCAAAATTTCAAACGTTAATTATACGAATTTTCTACTTTACTGCCATGTTTGTTTCCCACACTGTCTCTTTTTATTTATTGATCATTAGCAGTACTGAAATAGATCATTTCTAAAGGAGATGCAATGTAGAAGCCCCCACAAGCACTTTTACAAATCTTTATTTGTGTTTAACTCCTATCACAGTCACAGACCCGGCATTACTGCAGGAAGGAAGTGAACGTCCCCCGCATGAGGCAACCTTTTATGAGCTGCATGTACTGTAAACACTTAAAAATGTGTTAAAACTTGTACTTACAGGTATTTCAAACAAAATGAAAATTACGAGAATACTGGAATCAAGATTCAAAAACCATCACTTTCAACAAAACTGGTGAGACATAGATCTTTAGCTATAATCTTTTAGCAAAGAAAACCTAAAATGACATTATCAGAAGAAGAAATGGAAAAAAGGGAGAAAGAGCAAGAGATAAGTCAAGAGTCGACATCAGATTGACTTTTACGGTCGGGAAAGAGCTCAGAGAAGAGACAGGATGAAGGTGGATCCTGAATTAACCCTCACTGAGCACCACAGAGAGAAAATCTGACAAAGTTCAGTGGTGATGCTTTAAACTACATTTGGTGACAAAGCTGCCACTGACTGCTGATTTGTGCACGGACCTTGTGTTGGTTACTTAACTCTCTTAGATGCTAGTTTGCCTGAAGAGATTGCACTGGACCTAATTTGTATCCATTTTCTTGAAGGGGTTCTGCAGGTTCTTGGCTCAAATCTTAAAGCATTGTTACCTCCATCAAAGTGGAGGTTGTCAGCGGCGCTGGTCTGTTAGCAGCATAACCCAAAAAGTTAAAGATTTTGATAAATTTTTGATTAAATGTTTCAGGAAATTGCTGAATTGGAATGAGGAATAAGTGGTTAGATTTTGGGGGTGATCCAGGTCACATCAGGGTCTTTTGCTGGTGAAAACAAAAGGTTGCTAAACATGACATTATTGGATTTTCAGCATTAATCCTCATAGATTTTATTTTATTTTTATTTTTTGTAGTTTACTTTAAATGTGCTGAAAAGCTTTGCTGTTGTTAGCTGCTATAAACATAGTTATTTAACAGACAACAAGAAATCATTCTTCGAACTACCAAAATGACACAAAAGCCCAGAGACATGTGATAACCGGCTAACAGCTATCGAGTGTGTTAAGGCTCATGAACTTGGAATCCTTCAAAATATTCAACAGTTTGTTCAGATCCTTTTGTGACTGGTGAGCGAAACATTTATTATAATATGACTGTTTAAAACTTATGGTTATATTTGTATAAATGCCCAAAAATAAACATGATGGATCTGGTTACAGTAACAATAAACATCTGTTGGTGGTTTTTGTGAAGTTCTTAATGTTTCTTGTTAGCAGCTCTTTCACAGATGGACGGAGTAAAAGGTAATTCGTTCAGTCCTATGGCCACTAGCTTCAGCTCATATCTTTTTCCAGCCTTGACACTAAGGGGATCGATGTAACTGTACGATATTTTGGATAATTTTCTATTAAAAACCAATAAAAACTATGAGAACAAATTGTTTCCACACAGATTCTGGTCTGATGCAGGGTTTGTTTCATTGGAAAGCTGCTCATGGTCACGTGACCACCAGGATGTGACGTAGGTTTGCACCTGTCCATGGGGAGATAGGGATCATTTTACCTTTAGAGCTTCCAACACAAACCCTAATGCCCACAGTCATTGCCAAGGAAAAGAAAAAACAATGGCTTGGCAGAGGTCTGCCCCTCTTGAGTGCTTCTAGTGTACAGTATTTTCCGGGTGTTTGACAGTTTGGTAAATTAACACCACCCTGAGTTGCTACTAAGGCATCACCATCATTAGCTGGTTAAGACAAAGCAGTTGCATATTGAGCCAATAGTCACGTAAACTATTACATGTTTAAAATAATTGAAAACCATTCCTATTATAAACATAATGGGACAGTTCAAAATTAGATGTAGTTTTGGTTTCTGGAAACATAAAAGGGCAACAACGGTTTCCTGTTAATGAAGGCAAACTTTATGGCAGTTCTCATGAAAAGGTATCTTCTGGAAAGTTTAACCGCTACACATTTTATTCTTTGTAGGACTGAAATGTAATGGGAGTTCCAACTAGATGAGAGATAGACTCTAGGGTAGGCTATAAAATCACTTTAATCCTCCTAACATTTCTACCATCAACAGCCCCCCGAGGTACACTCTAATCTAAATACCCACATTTCCCCACAAACCGCATTGCTTCTATAGTATTCATGCATCCATAATATAACCATACAATTTCTTTAAAAATTTGATGGCACTCAGCCTGAGGCGTTCTGAGGCCCTCAGCCTGTAAATCAGTCTATTCTCTTGTACACAAGGCCCCTGTTACACATTTGAAAGAAAGCAATCATAAACCGGCACTATACAGTAAACGGCAAAATACCAAGGAGGTTCATAAGTCTTCAGGTTCATAACGTTCAGGCCAGCCAGACTGACTTTACTATATAGTCACAATCATCATAAGTAGAGAAAGAGACTGACAGGCAGAAAAAGAGATGCAGACCTCAGAGGTAGATGCATGTAACTAACACTACATGCAGTCTGAAGTAAAAAAAAAAAAAGTCCAATTTATCTCCCAAATGATCCCACATTACCGAGCAGCACATCAGCTGAAATGTGTGGCTATGCTGGAACACTCAAGCAATGTGCAAGCCATTAATTTTTGACGTCAAGGTTAAACCAACTGCACAAGCTGGCCTCAGTGTGTGTTTGGCAACACACAGTAGGAGTGAAGACATGAAATGCAAAAGAAAGCTCAGCTCTGAGAGCTGCATTTTAATTAGGGATACTATTTGTGAAGGGTAGGCAATTGATTAGTGTCTGAATACTGTGGAGAAAAAGGTAAGCATTGTGAAAAGATTTTAAAAAGATGTGAAGTCAAACCACATGTCTTATGAGGTTTGGGGGAACAGTAGATGGATCACCTGAAAGCCCCGATGCATCCCTCAGGTCCGGGTTAAGGCCTTTGCTGGCTTTGCTCCTAATCATCTGCTATAGATTTTTTTAGGCCTGACACTTCTTCTTTTGTCCTCCATTTGTACATTTGCATCAAATTTTTAATCACATACAACACAAAGTTGCTGACATGCCAGATTTGAGCTAATAGCTCTTTGAGAATCACCTTGTTGCTGCAGAACTTCATTTCTTCAGTTATGTGTCCTTTCATGCTGAAATTATTCATAGGTCGGTATCGAGCAGCTTAGCAGATAAAGAACAAACATATTTGTCTAAAAATGATGGTGTACAAGGACTCACACACTAAAACTTACACACAAAGCAGGAAATGTCCAAAGAACAACTTTGAAAGACTTCAAAAAGCTGGAGAACTACTCCTACTGTCTCCATGGAAACAAACTGTAAAGGTAGCCCTAATTTGAGCAAAATACTTGCCATTAATGGGAGTTTGATCCTTGTCCAAGCAGCAGGTCTAAATACAGTCTGTCAGACTGAACCAGCAGACACAGACGCAGGTAAATGTGAAAGGAATTTAATAAAGATCACCAAAGCCTAAACAGCGCATAGAGACTTGGAATAAAACAAGAAGCTGTACTAACAAAGGGTATAAATAGAGGGAGCGACACATGAGGGTAATGACAGAACACAGGTTCAGTCCCATGATGGCGTAAGCAGAGGAAGGCATGACACAGTCCGTTTCTCTGCAGATGGTAGAGGCTTTCTAAACAAATTATTTGAGGAAAAAACACCTTTAATTTGGCTCGTAAAGCTTGTTCTGACAACATGGATCCTTTTCACACACATCTTGGATCTCTCTGCAGAGAAACAGTATTTATGTAATACCATTTAATGGTGGACATCAACGACTCTCTATATGTCCAAATGTGAAATGTGGTCACAATATCGTCCCCAGCTGTTCCTGAGTTATGGCTTTGAATAAGACCCAGAAAAGTGTTAGTTTCTGACAGAGCATCATGATGTCATTGTGAAGCTGACCTTTTAAAACTGGTTTCTGTGTCAGCTGTAATGAAATTCTGTCCGGTCGTTTCTGATATACTGAATTCACAAGAATGGTCAGTGACCTTTTACCTCTGACCATTAAAACCGACTCGGATCATCATTCAGCCCATATTTGATGAACAGACTGAGAGCAGATCGACTATCCAGGTGATAAAGTTCGACTGCAGCTCTGCGTCTTTTTAAAGGTCCATTCTGTGACAGTTACTGACATCCGGTGATAAAAACGAGTACAACTAGGACTTCAAGCACAGTTGTAAATGTACGGTGGCTGTCAGTGGCCAAAATTCTTTCCACCATAAACATGTCTTCATGTGTGAGTGGATCCGGTGGCCTCAGGTGCAGCAAACACTGTCTACATGTGCACTGTCTTCTTCTATGGTCCCTTTAAGGCGCTACTTGTCCCAAGGAGGTGCTCTAGCTCCTATCAAACAAAGCTGGTCCTGCACTTTTTAAAGCTCAGAGCTTCTCACTTCATAGAGTTGTTTGTCCATTCAGAGACACCGTAGTAAAAATGGTGGCAGCTGCCATGTATGTGGACCCACGGAAACACACTTTTTAATGATGTGTTACATTTCTCTGTCATTGACCTTTAATTTTGTTACACACTGCAACTTTAAATGTCTAATAAAGCTTCTCATGAGAGCTGTATTACCAGTATTACAGTTTTTTTTCTTCAAACCCTGAAGTGGATCTAAATTTAACTCTGTGAATTCACTTTAAAAGAAGTCTATCAAATCAGTTAAAGAAAATACTTTCAAAATGTGTAATCCAGTTACATTATCTCAGTCTTCATTACAGTAAAAGCTTATTAGCTAACTTGAATGGAGGCTCTTCCTGTATATGCTATTTTTGGTCCTTTGACTTTCTAATAAGTTTAAATAGACTTTAACAGCACAGCAAGCCTTCAAGTTTTAAGTGTGGAAAAATTTTAATAATATAATTTTCTTTGCGTTTTTGTATTGCCACGTTAATTAAAGTCATGAGGCACAAACTAATGAGGGCATAAATTAGATTAAAAAAACACTTATTATGTGTGCTGCTGCAGTGAAATGAGCCCGTGTTGGAGACACAGTACAATTATAAATAGTTGAGCTATTGAAACATGTTTGTGCCGCAGGAAGAAACGCATCAGTGAGGGAGGCTGATGAAGGATTGCAAAGCTTTTAACCCCGACTTAAGCAGTTAAATGTTCAGACACTGCCAAGGAGCACAAGGTGAGGGAAGAGGGAAACGTGAAGCAGCACTTACAGCCAACTGACCTTTACCAAATTTAAAGCTAATTGAGAGCGCTCTAAAAGGATAAGCAAAGGTCAGTCGGAGTGATACGAGCTTGAGAATGTGATTTCATCTATTTTGCTAACCCCGGGGTGCAAGTGTTCCAAGATGGCAGGCCACAGTTTCCGACCTCCGCAGGGAGACGCTTCAGCAAAGCTAAATAAGCCATTAACAGGTGAAAAGAAGCAGGGGCTCAGAGCTCTGCTGGCATTACTGTGCCACAGCTGAGTGGAGCTTTACACTGGTAATATTGCTTTTCCCATGGAGGGAGAAAAATAATTTCCATATCAATTTCTACTGAATTGTTCCGGCTGCCAATCAAAACACAGAAAGTCACAATTTTTGTTAAGAACCCCCCACAACTCCATAAAATATCTGAAAAGTAGATTGCACAGGCATTTCCAGAGCTGCTGCACTGATTCTCTCTGTGTGGAGTAACTGAGGTGTGGGTGAAGAAATTAAAGCTATATAAGGCTAATTCTACCAGATTACTGAATTAAGGGAGTATATCGTTACTCCGATGTGCCCCAATATGCATTTCACTGGAATCTTTTATCACCCTGCACACGGTCCAAGCAGACCGGGTTCAATAAGAATATGTTCCATCAATATTATTTTTCTCTGCACCATTAAATTGGTCTTCATTTGCAGTGAAAGGCCTTTCCGTTTCATATCCCAGCTGGGAATTCCTGCTGGCTGCAGAACAAGGCAACTAGGGCTGGGAAGTCTCTGCTGGACCGCAGGAGGATCATGAATGGTGTTTAACCGCTCCAGCTGTTGTACGCTGGTTTGTAAAGCAAGTGTACCATGAAGACCTGCTAACAGAGATATAAACGGAGCGGCAAGAAGTGTAGAGATGATGATTCCAGAGGGGAGGACAAACAGGCGCTTATTTATGTATGTCTGGACTAGCCGGTGAGGCTGTTGTGTTTGCTTTGAAAAAGAGGCGCCTTTCCTCACTGTGTACACACACGACAACACACTACATCCCTCAGTTAGCTTGCATCTCTGCTTCAGCTCCCTGGGGCTTTACTCTTAACCTCAGCCTTCAACACAACAAGGCAACTGTAATCCTCAGCAAGCAGTTAAAATTTTAAAATTCACTTTCAAGCTTCTGATTCAGAGAGCTGCTTCTACCCCTTACACGGACATGGCTGTAACTAAGGTGCAAGTACTTTCAGAAAGGGAGGCTCTTGTGGCAACATCAAGACAAGCAGATGTGTGTTTTAGTGGGCATTTTATTTTTATGTATTTTTTAATATAAAAAAAGAATGTAAAAAAACTACTAAAATACTGACTCTACTGAAGTAATGATTTTGTCTAAACCCAACCAGGAAGTCAGGAAAGAGCAAAGTCCTGTCATGCTGACCTTAATCTCTAGTTCAAGTTCAAGTTCAGGTGATTATATTGTCCCTTATGAGGAACTTAGAGTACAGACAGGTCCTCACAAAATCCAAATATCACACAATAAAATCCAGTCGATGCCACAGAGGAGATAAAAACACTAAAATGAAAATTAAAAAAGGGACAATATCCCAAATGATCCAAAATGCTCAAGATAAAACAAAAGAGGAATAAAAACACTACGAAAAAATGATCATTCAGTATGATAATAAAAAGAAGAAACTCATCTGTAGCTGTTTAAAGATGCTATTACACGTGGAGTTTTTCAGTCTGTTTTTAGTGTGTAGTGGTTCTTAATGTAGGAAGCTGTAAAATCTGACAATCACCAGGATCAGAAAACGTTATTGATCCCGGAGGAAACTGTGTACACACAGTCGCTCCATACCAAATAATAAAGGATGAGCTAAAGATCAAAATCTAAATAGAAAAAATGACAAACTACAGTTACTCATATCTATATAAACAGATCCAGGATAAATCCTGCAGTGAGTACTATGTACAGTAACATCGATAGACAGTAAAATGTAAACGTAGTGCAGAGTGTAAATGTATGACTGTGGATGTTGCTGCTATGTGGAGGAGGTGTACAGTGTGATGGCCACAGGTAGGAATGCTTCCTGTGTGGTTCAGTGGAGCATTGAGGTGGTATCCGTCTCTCTCTGAACGTACTCCTGTGGCTGGTCAGCAGGTTGTGAAGCGGGTGGGAGCTATTGTTCAGTATTGTCTTTATTATGGACAACATCCTCCTCTCCGACACCACCGTCAGAGTCCAGCTGCATCCCACCACGTTACTGGCTTTGAGGCAAGATCTACAACGCATACGCGTGGTGTCAAAATGCAGCCAGCTTCAGGGTTTGTTTCAATATATGGAGAGAAAAATATGTCAGAAAAACATAGTAACTACAATTTAGAGCTACATCATAAACATGTTTAGCAAAGTTCGTGTTTTCTGAGGGTTAAAGAAAAGAAAGTCAGTTATTTGTAATTACAGTGACCAACGTGAAACTTTTCTAAGTTTGTGCAACAACTTAAGAGCATTTATTTTAATACAATACAAATCTAAAAAAAAGAGCATCCAGTTTGCCGCTTGCATGCTGTGTGGACAGCTTGGGTGGATTTGGGTTGGTAAACATGATGAAACATATTTCAGATAGATCCTTACCTTTAATTCAGCCTGTAAAGTACTAACTGTAAAACCAGTCCAAAGCAGCCTACCAAGATGTCCTCCAGTCTGATGTTCCTAATTGTTAACCAAGTATGTGGATTCAGAAGAACATAGATATTTTACATATAAATGACTACACACACCTGCAGCTGTTGTCCAAAGAACACAATCTCAAGATAATAACTGGCCTGATATGCAGATGCAAAACAAGATGGAAAAGGTTGAAAGAACAGTGAGTCTGTCTGTCAATCACAGAAAAATACATGACATAATTTGAAAGGACAAAGAGGAATAAAGAAGTAAAACTGCTGCCGGCGGCAAGGTGGCTCAATGCCATCTCAAATATGTGCTCCGACGTCAAGCCCAGGCGCACACTGTGAGTGTATGCAGAGAAATCAGTATTCTGTGGGAAACTTGTACGCATCAAAGTGCTGTTTGGAGGCTTACCTGGAACAAAGCTCCCCTGCACCACCTCCTTGTACGCCCACCATCCTTCATGAATCTTGGGCGGATTTGGTTGAGCTGTGAGGTGAAGAGAAGAAACAGAAACAAGGAGATCAGTTGCTTACATCTGACTTACATAGACTAGTCACTGTCCTGCAGCTTTCCAGCACACTAAGACTGAAACCTCACACTTCTCCAGCTCAGTGGTTCCCAACCTCTTTTCCTCTGGGACCCCCTTCATGCAATACTAAAAAGCTGTGGACCCCCTGCCCACCCGGTGCTGAAAGCATGTATGTTTTATGCTTTCAAACGAGAGATTCTCACCATGAATACTGTACTCTGGCTTAGTCCTGTCCTTCCATTAAGTTAAATTAACAACATGTAGCCTTACTGCTTTTTATAAAATAGGGACAATGTGGACATTAATCACAATAGCTCTGAATGTTCTAAGCCTCGGGGACCCCTTGTGCTCTTTAGGGGGCCCCAGATTGGGAACCACTGCTCCAGAGCACCCTGAGGATATCTACCCACCCTTCCAGCAGGAAGCTTCAGCAAACAGTCTCTGGACATGGCTTCGAAGGAAATGGAAACTCGTGGAGAATTATAACCTCTTAGTTCAGAATTAACCAACACACACACACACCACGCTAACTGCATGACTTCCTGAGAGTTGGAGACATGCATCCTGTAATGGTGTTTGAGCTGGAGAAGAAATCCCCAGATTACAGCATGGTGATACAGTAGAATTGAGGTGAGGAAAGGTCTTGGCTCAAAGAGAGAGTTTTGACTGAGAATTACCCACTGAGACTTTGGGATATTGCTTTTTACCCCCTCCTTCCGGTTCATTCACCAAACACAAAAAAGCAGGGTTTAATCGCAGGTCCAGAGGTTGCCCTGCTTGCTTGGCTTTGATGGAAGTTGAGTTGACTGAACTACCCTCTTCTCTCTGCTATCCACTCCCCACAGCCTCGCTGCAGTAACGCTGCAAAGCAGGTTCAATTACAGCGGGGTAGGCTAGCTGGGCACGGTCCAGGAGAGGCTATTTTCCAAAGCTCGGCAGCCACAAATTGAAAAGTTGGGGGGGCGGAGGCAGCAGCGATGTTCCTCTGAAGAAAAACAACTTCCCGTTTCTTAACTCCTTTCTTAATGTGTTAAACACTTTCTCACTTTTTATACTAAATTAACTTGAATGAAGTTCTGTCCTTGTTGAAAGGAGCACTTCGCTCCTCATGGCCACATAAGCAGCAGCAACAGGACTTCCAAACCACCACAGGTAGGCTGGCTCCCTGCCCAGAGCTCCTGGCCCCATGCAAGGAATCCGCTTACTCTCCAGCACAAGATCATTTATAAAGTTCGGATACAGTCAGTTTACTAAAAGTTGTCCAACTTACAAAACTTTTCAGACACCAGATTGTAAAATGAGTGCCGTCCAATGTTGCCCCTTTCAGTGGTGAAATCATGACAATAGTAAGTTAAAAGGAGGGCTGAAGGGCAGTTATTGTAATGATCTCCATTTACTGTAATGTTATTTTAAACATGAAGCTGTGTGGGACATGAGGACATTTACCACGACTTCATGCTCTGGCTGAATTCTGTAGGATACGGTGATATCAATGCTAAATCTTTGAATCCAGTGGTGGATCAAGTTTCAGACATCCCATGCATTTATGAAATGAAACACTAAGAATCACTCTTATATCTTCAAGTGTCATTTCTGTTGGTAGAGTTACAGCCAAAATACTAAATGAATCCTTAAAAAATATTGAAAACTTGAAATATTTCATGACAAAATTGTATGAATGGTGCCTGAAAACTTTTTCCACCACTGTAGAACAGCTTCAAAACTAATTCCACTTCCTACTAGATAACGTGCAGGTTTGGAAGTCATTCCTGCAGGGGGAGCATGCAACATCTCGATTAAAAGCAACCTGATTCACCCAGGAATCTAACCACCGAGCGTCCGGCACAGGTCACCGTGTCCGCTCTGCATATTGATTCACACAACTCAATTAATGTACATTTTTATTGTGTTGCATCTTGTGTCCTTTTTATTTATTTATTTTTATTTATTTGGACATGAGAGCTGCTACCATGTACAATGACAATAAAGTGGATTCTGATTCATGTGTTGTTCATTCAGTGTCACATCAGAATTACTGTAGTGCACAAACATCCACCAGCGGGCGGAAGACAAGTCTCAGTAAAGTTAGAGCAAAGTTTTAACCATGAAGTAGGGCTCAGAAACTGTACGTATCAGATTCGATAAATCAGGTGCTACATGATGTCCGGACTCAGATAGAGTCCGTTTCATTTCTCTCTATTTTCACGTTGATGCCTCCATTTTTGAAGTGGGATAAGCAGCTAGAAAACTACATGAAAGGGTGGAAATGACACACGTTTTCCAAGAGGGAGACTTTTTTAGTCAAAAGTAACGCTGCCAAGATTTTCTCTTTTTTTATTTGCTTCTGGAAACAGCAGTGTTTCAGTGTTTGTTTAGTTATTGTTCACTAAATAAAAAGGGGATTTAAAGATTTTTAAACGATGTTTGTTTGCAACATGAAATCATCTTTCCTTTATTTCCACTATCCTTCCAAAAACAGCTGTCTTCACATTTCATATTTTTCATCAACATAAAAAACAAATGCAATTTTACATGATCAATTTCCCACATTAACAGGCAGAACCTAAAGAGACTAAGAAAAGCACCTCTTTACCAGCAATGTGTATTAGGGATGTAAACAAACACACAAATAAATGTTTGCTGGTAAACTGATGGCTGAAGGTCGGTTCCTGCGTATTGGCTCTGTTTTTAAAGGTACAGTGTGTAAGACTTACCAACATCTAGTGGTGAAGATGGGCTTAGAAATTACTTTGAATGTGAAGTACAGTAGTGAATGTATGTTGGGTGTCAGCGCCCAAAATTCTTCCAGACATGAAGATGTTTCCATGTGTGAGTGGCTCCAGTGGCCTCAGGTGCACTGCAGGTGACTCAACATTGTGTACATGTGTACTGTCTCCTTCTGTGGTCCTTTGAGGTGTTGCTGATCCAAAACGGTGCTCTAGCTCTTAGCAAACAAAGCTGGTCCTACAGTTTTTAAAGCTCAGATGGTTCTCACTGATAGCAGAGTGCAGTGGAAACAAATTTAACAGATAGCAGTAGTTCATGAAATTATGCATATTAAAGGAGAGCTGCGTATCCCCAGAGGATATAATGGGCATGTTTCCGTCCCCACCGTTACATGTAGGAAATGTGCAGGAAGAAAAAGTCTATTCCATTCAACAGAAAGGATGAACATTAGTTTAACATGCTTTCTTTCTTTCCTCCATTTTGATCGATGTGCTGTGAGTGAGGTAACAGAGGACATTTTCAGTGGGCTATAATTCTTATCATTAGGCTCAATGTAAAAGCAGCTAAATGATGCAGGACACAAAACTAATAAAAAAATAGGTTTTTAAAGGAAACCATTTCCTTTTTAAACAACCAAGAGTCAAAATTTCAGTTTAACGAAGCAGAATTACACTAACTGGATTACAAGCTGCAACCAATTACACTGCTCAAAGTGAAAACGCAGAGAGCTCATGACTGTAATGAGTTATGCAGATCAGATATGCATCACTGACTGAGCTTATTGCCACGCTTTTTCTTCTCTTCAGCTTCATCACAAAGCTACACCCAGTTGTTGCTACTGATCTGTGCAGCAGCTACACCCAGCTGCACAGCTTTAACCTTATTCTGGGGTGCCGGAAAGGGGGGGTAAAGGCGAAGGATTCTAGGGGCCCAGAAGGGCCCTCAGTGTAATTATAATGCTAACAGAATTAGCTAATACTTAATGATAAACTTACAATCACGCAAACATTTTAGTTACAATGCATTGGTTTCTACGTTTCTTTGTTTTGTAAACATTTATGAACACCCCACCCCCCCTCTATATTTCCCTTAAATGGTTCAGTCCACCTGCTCCACCAGCTGCTCCACCAGCTGCAGACAGACAGCGAGTGGATGGTAAGATGGCGGGATGCCTCAAAAATTGTGAAGTTTAAAAAGAAAAGAAAAAAGCTGAGACTGGAGAGAGAACAGAGGGATGGATAGTACGTCACCCAGTTCTTCCAGCGACGAGGTGGTCGGTTAGTTTGTCTGATGGAAAGTTGTGGAACATCAGCTTGTTGTCTCTTCTAAACTTTGTCCATATAAGCTAGCTCACTTTGCTCGAGATTAGCTCCTATTTCTGAAGAAAACTCCGGATTTTATTTAATTTCACTTTTGTTTTAATCAAATAATCAACGCAGGCAAACGATTAGCAAGCTGCTCTGCTAAAAACAAATCACGTATGTTCCAAACAGACACGAGAGCAGCCGAAGCAGATGCTGCCAAACCCCCCTCGCCTCCCTACCTAAACACATCCAGGTGGCCCCTGAGGAAGGAGCTGGACTCATCCTCCTGCTTTGCAGTAGGAACAGAGACATTTCTAGTCCATCAGACTGGGTGACTGTTTTCAATCCAGTCAGAGAAATCTTAAAATTTTCTAGCAATCAGAAGATTAACTAGCAACAACCATATAGCATCATTTATGTTTTTTCCTATCTAATCTAATTCTAATCTAATGCTTCACTTGTGAGTCTACAGGAGATAAATTTGACTTCATGTGTTGCTACATGAGGAAGACAATAACGAGGAGGACTGGTAGTCAAATCAGTTTCTCTTGACATTGTTGGTGAAATCACTGAAAGCACCTTTAAGAAAATCAAAATAGTGGGACGCCACCAGAAATAATGATTTTGATGCTATTACACATGACATTACATGATTGGAGATACTATATAACAGAACAGCTGGATAGAATAGAAAGCTGGATTTAAAGGACTTGATAAGTGATTTTCCAGGGAGAAAACTCCATGTTGGGCTCTTGGTGAAAAAGCTGAGCAAGGATAGTGATTGTGAATGAGACTGCAAGAGCTTGACTCATCAATAGTGTACCTTTACCACTCCTCGATATCTTATCACACAATGTTCTACCTTTTAAAATGAGATTATTTAATCTTAAAGACGCTCCCAGCCATTGTTTGGCTGTAAATCTCCACAATGTTTTGCTTGTGACCGTATTACATTCAGTTCATATAATACAATAAACCATGTGAGGTCCTGGTATTTTTTGTTTCTGAACCTGTCTAATTTATTTTACCATCTGTTTCTGAATTTATTTATTTGTTTTTATTTATTAATTATTTGTTGCCTCTTGTTCATTGAT
>JBAFTC010000024.1:24490752-24506722 GCA_037177435.1 Melanotaenia nigrans | reverse complement strand
TAAATATGTCTGTGAAGTAACTTTTTACAGTTTTGTTGTAAATTTGAGTTATACAAATGAAACTTAATTGCAGGAAAACAAAAATTCATTCATTTTTTACTCCGCTTATTTGATCATGAGCATTTAGTTGCAATAATTCAATAGTGTTACTCAATGTGTTAGCATGACAACTTTTCAGTGTTGATCTAAAATGATAAATTCAGGTGTCTTTTTTTTGTTTAGGTTGAATTAACTGCTCTCTAACAATATTTAATATTTAAATGATCTCAATCTTTTGCACAAACCTGAAGGGTGAACACATCTTGAACGCTTTGAAGCCCCATCTGTTTCCATAGAGTCTTTAATTCTTTATATCAACAAAAGCCACAAACAACCAACAAAATCTAAAATATTTGCATAACATTACTGCTCACTTCTCAATTATTTAGTCAGCTTTTAAAAATTCATATATATTAAAATATTACCTTTATTGAAGTCACCAATCACAGTGTTGCAGGGATTCGGCCTCCCTGCTGCTATTTACACCTGCGCAGATTATTCCAGAGCAACTCATGAGGCTGCAAACAACTGTAACAGAAAGAGAGAGAGAGCTGGATCTCCTGGTTTACCAGCAGCTCTGCTCATCCTCTCACTGAGGAACATGCTCACTCTGCATCACAGCTTCCACACTCCTGCTGCAGGACTCCCATCTGCACAGGATTATCAGATTAGCAGCTGGAGATTTGGCTTCCCTGACAGGACCCGTGTGTCTTTCATGTGTGTGAATTGTGGACACACAGCACAGAGCAGGAAGAGAACCACCCCCCCCCACCCCCGGTAGCGTGATGTGGCCACATCACCGCCGACACCACAGCCGCCGCCTGCCTTGCCTCCGTCCCGTCCGTCTGTCTCCATCACACACCGCTGACTTAATCTGGGACTTTCTGGCTGCTTCAGTCCCCTCTAACTACACACAGTCACACTCTTTACGTACACACTCCCCATCCCATCTCTCGGTGGTAAATTACAGCTGGCATGGAGGTCGTCTCACTCCAGCTGGCTGATAGACTTCAGATTCCCGAGCAGCAGATGTGATGAGCTATGGCTGCTCGAGGAGAGGCAAGGTGGCCTCTCGCCTGATCCTGGACACAACACACAAACACATTTACAGGGCCGCTGCTAGCCATTAGGGTGCCCTGAGCACAACTGCTTCGTGCTTAGGGCACCCTACATAATTATACATTCTGTGATGTTTGGGTTTGTCATATTTGTCATTTTTATTGTTCACCACTAAAATCCGCACCATGACAGCATAAAATGCTTAAAAATATAAAAATAAAAATTTTATTAAATTCTAAAATTTGTGAAGAGAAACTTTCTTACAAAAAAAGCCAAAATGGCAGCAAGATGCAGAGGAAAAAGTTGTCTAAATAGGCAAAAATGTCAATAATGATGCAAAGTTTAACGTCCTCTTAGTTCTCACAGAGTTCCAGTTCAAGCACAGTAGCACCAGTATCACAACATCACACCATTTAACTGTGAGGTAAGAAGATAAAATCTAAATAAATTAACACATTTAACAAACGTCAGGTTTTTTAAAATAAACATAACACACACATGTGTGTCACATTATAGAAAATGTGAAACTTTAGATATGATGTGATTGTGATTAATTATGAGTCTGGTTCTTTTTGGTGCCCCCCTGGAACTTGTTGCCCTACGTGCAGTGCGTGATGCGCATGGTGGAAGCTGCACATTTCTATCACTGGGTCTGTCAATTGTGTGACAAGGCCTTATAATATATATTATAATATATATTTAAGTAAAAAAAAGCTTCTTCCTTTACTCATATCTGACTTCCTACATTCAAATAAATTCAGGAATAATAAAGACATTTCATCTCTCGTAAGGTTAATAGATCCATTATCATACATACATTCAAACATGACCCCTGGTCACTTCATTTATGTTTAACATTAATCAGATTACACACACCTCTTGGCATTCATTTCTTTTCTCCAGCGCTACAGTTCGGTGTTTTAGCTGTGGGTTTAAATTTCCCTGCACAGTTTTCAATAAACACAGATGCCAGATGTGGGTGAAAGCAAAAAGACAGGCAGCAAAAAAAAAAAGAAAGAAAATACAACAAGTGAAGCAGCTGCAACTTACCGGCCTCAAAAACAACATAATGAGCAGAAAAACACACAAAAGCCCTGCTGTGTTGCAGGAAACAACGCAGATTTATCAGAGTTGGTGAAAAGCGCAGCCTGCTGGGGGTCAAAGCCGGGAGGATTTCAGCCGTGAAGCCGTTAAACTCTAAAAATAACAGCTGCTAATACTGATGTTCATCACTAAAAGCAACATTTTTCACATCAACACTGACGTTTGATTTTTAAAAAAATATGGTATGGAAGTCTTATAAAGTAAAAATTAGGAGGGACGAAGAAAAGGCCCCTGCTGTGGCTAATCACACTGCCAGCATGTGGGGAAAAAACACACAACAAAGACCATATGTTTGAGGTAGTCTACGTTATTTAATGTTTCTGCATTTTTTCTATGGAAAATAATAATAAGAATCAATGTTTTAATTACAGATAACTGTTAATAATGTACAACAATAGCTGAACAGACTTGAGACAGTAATGGATAATAAACACCTACTGTTGGTATTATATCCCAGAACAGAGGTAGAGATTCAGGTTTACTAACAACCCAGAGGTAGAGCAGGGAGTTAAAGGCTTAATAAGACAAACAGGAATTCATTGTCGGCTGGACTGTTGCAGGCTGAACAGCCAATCAGAGTGACATTAACCGACATCAAGACGTCTGAAAGACGTGACGTTGCGTCACACAGTAATGAGACACGTTCACTGACTGCCTTCATCCCGACAGCTGCTTGTCAGCTTGGTCTCTACCAGCCAGTAAAGCTTCAGGTTCAGGCGGATTCTGCTTTAAAAAAGATAAAAGTCTACTCTTCCTCTTTTGGTTCTGACAGAGAAAGGTCAATATGACCGCAAGATGAAGGTATACAAGAACCTGTAAACAAGGACAAACGTATGCATTTGAACCAAGAGTTCAAAGTAATTCACAATGTTTGCTCAGACGAGTCCTTTTTGCTTCTGTTTTTTTTTTGTTTGTTTTTTTGCTGAAAGGCCTAAACAAGCACGATAAGCGGGAGTCAGCATTGTAAACATACGCTTCTGTTTGTCATATGCTGGATAAAAAGGGGTTTTGCAGACTGTGTTTTTCAGCATAAATAAGTCAGCAAAGGCAAAGAGAGGTGGCATCAGACAGAAAATTATCAGTTTGAAAGAAGTCTCATTGCCATAATCTTAATCCCAAAGCTTTTCTAAAAGCCCATTACCTTTAAATTAGGTTCTACATTGATTTAATAACTGAACTGGCTGTGGTTTGATGTCTGTGAACATATAATGAAATGTATTTTATCTGCTTCTGTTGGCAAGGGACAAGGAAGAAAACATGCAGGTAACATTTACCAGGCTCCTCAGTTCAACCACCATCAGCAGCAGATTAGATGAACCGCAGCTATTTACAGCAGAACCAATCAGCAATTCATTTTATCCATGGCCCAGATGATTACACGTCATGTAAAAGGATTTGCTCTGAGGGAAAAGCCACCTCTGCAAGTTTCGATTTTCCTCCAACTGCAGTTCCTTTCAGCTAACAAGCTGCGTTTGCAGCCACAGCGAAGCTAACGCGCTGCAAACACATGCCGACGTCACAGATTTGGCCCTGATTTCACCAACAGAAGCTTCCTGCTGTTAGCCAATCAGTGTGTACGGCACTGATCCGTCATTTTAGCTGTAACTGCTGCGTTAATGGTTGTAGGCGTTGCTCAGGGTGAAGCTTAAACACATGGTTGAGATGCATCCAGGGGTCTAAATGAAATTGAGACAATTTGGCTAACAAATTAATGAGACTTTCCACTAGCCATTGTTTTTTTTTGTTTGTTTGTTTTTTTCAGGGAAAAGATTCTTAGTGCAGCTGAATCCATCTAATCATATTTTTCTTAAATTGTTTTTAGTGAGTTTTTTTCATGATGCTGAACAACAACAATTTCTCAATGTTTTATATGATTAGGAGACAAAACTGCAACATTACCTGCTAAGCTGCATCTTTTCAGGGGGTGTAAATATTATTACTACTACTACTACTGCTGCTGTATAACTCCATCATTGATTATTGAAAGCTTATAGATTATGTAACATAATTAGGATAATATTACTATATGGGTATCACTATTATTAGTATTGCTGTATTGTTGTTAGCATGACTGTTATTAATATATAGTTTCAGGATAAAACACATTCTATAAGTAGATATTAATTGTATAGACTGAATATTATTAGTGGTACTATTGTTTCTATGAGATGATCTCGTGCTGCATGGGTTGTGATAATGGCTGATTATCTGAAGATTTTTTTTGGGTCATATATTTTATTTTATTGTATTTTTTAAATTTGTCATTATGTTAAAGTAAACTTTTATAATCTAATCTAGATCTAATGTAATGTCTTATTTTCCAGTAACTAACAAAGTACCATCATAACCAGCTACTAGCCAGCAGTCACTCCACCACCGCATGTTTCTCTCCCTCTAAATCTTCCTTTAATTTCTCTCCTCATTCAGCTGCAGCGAACACAGTAAAGAAAGCAAACAGTGGATGTATGGATGAGACGTCGTTGATCGGGGTTATAGGGAAAACCAGCGTAGTGACGGGAGACATCTTAGTTCAGCCGTTAACAATGTCTTCTGCTGTGAGATGTTTACATTCAGCGTTGTTGTTGTTGCTTTTTTGTTATTATGTAACATTTTACACTGAACACAGAACAACAAACAAATTAAACAAAGACCAAAATCTGAACATTAAGACACGTTATCTGTGAGTCAGATATTTTCCTTCAGCAACATGACGGAAATGCAACCAGGTGCTGATTATTTCTTGGTTTTAACTCGTCGTTCCTGACATGTTTTTGTTTAATTAAATCCATCTCCCCACGTCTGTCACTCTTTTTTTATTTTATTTTGTTTTTTAAGGGACCATGTACAATTTAAAACATAAGTTTTGTCATTTGACGCGTTGTACCAGAGTTAGGCTAATTTACATCTGCAGTCCTCTGGCAGGGCACACTAAAAACCCCACAACCCACACACACCCAGACACAAACACATTTATTCAGCACCATTAGAAACTACAACCAGTCCGGTACCACTGCACAGTCTCACAGCATCTGCCCTCTTCCTTCTTTTTCAGATTTTTCTTAGTTTCTCTAGCATGAGACGGGCGTTTGGTATGTCCATCAAACTAAAGACCTGTCCCTCCCGATGGGAGTCGTACTTCTTCACATCAAAAACGTTTCACTAATTCATCACTCGTCAAAGTGCTTTGTAATTTTTCATTTATACCCACCAAATTTCATTTAACCTGCATTTGGCAGGTATTGTTTAGAGCTCTGGATACATCTACCTGCCAACAAGGCCCTCTGCTACACCTGAGCCTCTACCAGGTCAAGAGGAGAACGATGATAGAATTTAGAGACGAAGACGAAACAGAGGAAGAGACGATGCCGATTCTAGAGCCAGAGTTTGGTTTGTCTATGACTCGCTCACTCTGCAGACATAAATCACTCTTTTCCAGCTAGCAAACACAACAGTTTTATTCTTTTTTTTTATTTTGTTCTAATAACGACAAGTAGGAAAGTTCTGTTCTATTTATGACTAAATTTTCTTTCTAAATGAAACGCAGACAGCAAGCAGAGCTGCAAGAAAAGGACCTGAGAGAGTTTAAAACAGTCCATATTCCAAGCAGAAAGAACACAAGGAAAAGAAGCAGAAACTTGTTAAACTGTAAGCCCATAAAAGGTCGTTTGCATGAAAATAAGACGTTTTAGCCTTTTATTCCGACACCGACCGAGTGACTTGTCAGTGCTTACAACAAAATGAAATGTGAATAAATGTTCAGCATTAATTAAACACAGTCCGGACGATGATGGTATTATAGTTGCTAATAAAAGCAGCATATTGGCCAAACCCCTGTACCGAGCTGATGCCTGATGTCATGCAGGTGTGCGGCTAGCAGTAGAAAGTGTGCAAAGGATAGCTTAACTTAACACTGGAAATGAAGCAGTTACTTACTGAACCGAAGACTGCAGAGGAAAAAAAGACCCACAGAAACTATAGACGACCCGACAGCATTTCTTAGTCTGATACTGATTCCATTACCTGGGGTCCAGGTATCTGCTGAGACCAAGTTCCGATCTGATACCCATGTTATTTTTATTAAGAGATCTATTAAATTTATAATTTCAATAAATTATATTTATTACAGACTTTGATGTGCAATATCGCTTTTACTGCCATTCAATGACCTAGCACAGGTAAAACTATAAAACAAGGTTTAACACATGAAAACAACAACTGCCACAGAACATGTTAACTAAATAAACCCAAATCAAAGAATTTCTATTAAAAAATCTTGGAACTGGAGTTGCAGTCAAGGTTTTTCAGGACGGACATGGACATGGAATTTCTCGTGTTTTAAAAACATTTGCCAGTGTTTGTTGTTGCTGTGCTTCTTACGCTTTTCCTTTAAGGCTACAGACTCTTGGTGCTCCTTCCCGTGATGATAAGCCAGCTGCTTTACAAAGTTGCCGATGTTAAATCTGGCAGCATTCGTGTCACTTTTGGAAACTTGATGAATACACAGACTGACAGAGTGTCGTCATAAGTCGCTGCCCTCATACTTCCATGTGTCTTTTATGTTTCCGGTGGTATTACCCCGTCTTCCGAGTCAGACAGATAGCTCAGTTTCCTAAAATTATGACCAAACTAAATTACGCGCATAACTGACGCAGAAGATGGGCGAAACTGTCCGTCGGTCTGTGTATGCGTCTTCTGCGTCGAGCGTAAATTGGCCTTTAGGGTTATGCCAAATTGCTAACATGGTGCTAATGCTAAATGTTAGCACACACGTGCAGCTGCTGCTTACCAAATCGAAACAATCATGCAAGACTACATAACTTTCTGTGTCTGTGTTGGGCTGGAAAAAAAAACATTATCATTTAATTTCCGTGGTATAAAATATTTGCTGATCCATATTCCTTTACTAATCTTCTAATGCTAGTATCGGCCAAACAGAAACCCTAAAGAAACAATAACTTCAAAGACTGAAACTTACACACTATAACACTAAAAAAACTGACAAAGTTAGCATGTCCTAATGAAACAAATACATAGATCAACAGCTGAAAATAGATTTTTTGAGCTTATTGCAAAATTCACAATTTTTTTACTGTGTTAATTGTCATTACTCTCATTTTCACATAATTAACAGCATGCAGCTGCTTAGATATAAAAGGTTCTTAGAGAAAATACACCACAAGCTGTTAAATATAATGAAGCTATTTAGCTGCTAATAAAATAGATGTACTGGGAGAACAAATCAGAGTTAAAACGAGAATGAATATTGTAAATTTCTTGGACAGAGGAGACCACTCTCACATTATTAAACAAGATGCTGTCCATCAATCTTATCTGTGCTTGTTTTGATTACAGGTAGATTACATAATTATTGGTTTATGCCCCATTTATTCATAGTTTTATGACACACAGAGTGCTTAAGCAAATTTGCATTTCATGTTAATGTGCAGGGTAATTAACTTTAATTTTCATTTTCAGGCTTTGTGAAAAAATTACAAATCAAAGTGAGTTTTAATCAATTTAAGCGAAAACAGTGTGAAAGTAAAGTTTCATTTAACAAGGTTACAGAAAGGTTTACCTTTTATAAACAAATTCCTGGCTGAACTGGTATACAATCAAAAGCTGTGAGTTGATTGGCTGGAGCTCAGACGAGAAGCATAAGGACAGCAGACACATGCTGATACTGACCAGACAGCCACACGGACGTAAACGGGCAGCGATTCAAGCAGAAACACACACTACGGGCGCCATATGCCACTGGGGTTTGCAACATGAGCTGCATCCACTCAGAGCAGGGGAGAGAGTGATTGCAAGCATCCTTGGTAACATGTCTGTTGGGTTGGTGGCATATGGCTGGCTGCTGGAGACACGTGTTATTGTCACGATTACACCAAACACCTCTACCCTCGGATTTCATCATCTCATTTAAAATTTCAAATCTTTCCAGAGACTGTGTTATTCTCTAAAGGTAACGTGTGATTATCTGCACAGGTCACAGTTTCCAACAAAATGAGGTTTTGCAGCAGGAACGTTGAGGCGCTGATGCGCCACCTCTGTCCCTGGCAGGGTCCAGGTGTTGGTATTAGTCAGAGCTTGGTGTGAAAAATCTGTTTTAAAGTTTCCCGTGGCTGAGCTGAAGACTTCATTACCATCTTTGCAATTTCAGTGCAGAAGTCATTTTGTTTTAAACCATCAACATTACCATAATTGTTCAAAGCTGAAAATGCAACTGCAGGCATCTGCAGTTCCAGGGGAATGTGCTCATTAGTTAAAGGAAGACACAAACTTGTTGTGAACCTAGCCGACTACAGGGATGTATTTATAGGCAGTGTCAGCAGGGGCGAAGCTAGAGGGGTGGCCAGGGTGGAACTAGCCACCTCTGATGTCTGATTGGACTCTCCAGGTGACTGAGAGGTCACTGTAGGAGGAAGCTTTTCTAGACCTGTAGGATCACCAGTATCACTACACCAGCTTGCAATAAATTTTAAAGTAGTTTCCTAATTAGTCACTCCTTTTAAAATATTGACCAATATAGATTTTGTCCCTGCGAAAGCGCAACTATTGATGTTATGTAAGGTTACCTGATGCTAGCAGTGCAAATCTAGGATAGCAATAGATTAGTTTTAAAATAAGGTTTAAAAACCATGTCATATTTAGTTTTCTGTTAGTGTGTTTATGGACTAAACATCAATTAATCAAAATGTTGACATTGGAGCTGAAAATAAACCATAAAGATGCTCTAAAAAGAACCTTGGGCTAGTTTGATTTGAACACGCGGCTTTTCTTCTTCTTCCTTCTTCCTTCCATTGGTTGCACATGAGCCAAACAGCACAACACTGCCCCAGAGATTTCCAGTGGTACTGGTCTGTTTGATCCATTGGGCTACGCTTTCACAAACTCTCTCTATCAAACTTAAATCAATGCAGAGGATGGACACAAGGTTTCCTCCGTATATGAACGCATGTTTAACAATGAGCATAAATAAGCTCTTATCGGGCGTTCATATACTGCATGTTCACAAGTACTTCAGGTTTCCAGGTATGTAGAACTCCAGCTTCTGTCTTTTTCTGTCCAGAATTAGCTTTTTGTAACTTAAAAGTTTTAACTTTTGTGGTGGATTTGACAGAAAGACTGCTGTAAGTTCCAGGAAGCTGGATAAGCAAAGAGGAAAACAATCTAAGAAACAACTAGCTTGACAGAACATTCGCTCCATTTTGACCACATTAAAGTGAAAACTTTACACTTTATTTAGCAAGCAGGTGCAAAATGATAGGCAGCCATTCACAAACATTGAGTGCATACACATTTCTTTCCCAGAAATGATTACCACCAGGTAAACGCATGCTGTGTTATGTTCTGCATGTTCATGAAGGAAGCATGTAGAACACTGGTTTCCAGCTTCATCCTGGAGTGTGCAAACCTCTGCTTTGAACTTTCTTAAAGAAATTGTAGCAATTCTTTTTTACTACTTGTAGAAGGGTCTGCTGGATGGAAGAGCTTTCATTTAGGGTTCAAATCAAGTCGAAAGCAATCAATAGCCAATTGCCAGACCTTCCAATCTCGTACAGCATTCAGAAGCTGAATGTGTGAAATTTGACCATTTTTCTCCGAAGATGGCCAACAGTCATATCCAGCGACTTAACCAACCACGTGTGCTTACTACATAGAAACACTAAGTGGACAAGGTAAAGCGTTGAGGAAGGCTGAGTGCCTGCAACAATCATGGTCACTTTTTCTTTCGTTGTACTGCAATATTAGGACATTATAAACTTTTCAGAGAAGGTTTAAATCTGAAGACCTTTATGCTGTGCTCTGTCTGAAAGTTACTTTTTCCTTCAGTTTTTCACTTCTAAGAGGTTGCTGAATGAACAATAGATTTTTCTTCCAGACCTCTGGACTGTGGCATAAACCACAGTACCCGTACTTAAAGCACTGCCAAGAGATCTTTATAGGTTCAGAGAGAAGGCGTGTATGTGGTAGGTTTTTGTTAGTAAATTAGTAAATATTTAAAACACCTTGTTGTGATTAGAAAATTCATTGTTACTGAGTTGGATCAGATCAGTCTGACAAGCATTTTCATTTGAAGTAAAGAATAAAAAATATGAATAAAAGCTGCTTGTGTAAAAACTGCTGCTGTAAGCTAACACGTGGCTAATTAGCATATTGATACAGATGCATTTTTAAACTGCAGTAACTTGTTTGTGAGCAATAGCACGGACACAACACAAATCTATGTGTTAACAGAAACAATTCACCACTATTAAATCAGTGGGAGATGGTCCATGTGAGAAATGGGAAAGGCGGATTCATGCTACATTTAATTAGCTCGGGCTTTACAGCACACAAGAATGATTTTCATATCAATTTGGAATAATTGATGTTTTTGGTGGTGCTTTTTCCCCCTTCTTTGTTTTCCATTTGTAACTGCGGCCAAATGCTTCACAGTCTGGAGCTGGCCCATGGCCTTGTGGTTGGGACAACTAAGGACACCTTCATACCAGGACAGTTCTGGAGACTTGGTTCAGTAGGATGGAGAATTCTGAAAAAAAATGTTGCTCCTCATATTGGTTTTCTTAGCTTTCACACTGCACCTTATTAAAGCGGAATAAAACCCTGGACAGTATCATGCAGTTACTACAGGTTTATACAACTTTAGAGTTTGTGTTTGGTGTTCAAACCAAAGGTTTTCACTAGAATCTGTCCAGTATGAGTAGTAGGAGAGGAGGTCACAAAAAGTCACAGGAGGAGAGTGTGACCAGATAAAACAGTCTCCTTCCTTTGGTCCTTTCTCATAACAACCTGTTTTGTCTCACAGATGTCCTGTCTACACACAACCCAGTGTCTTCTATGAGAACCACACTGTTCCTTCATGCTAAGACAAAGATTGTGCATAAAGATGGATAAAAATGGTTAAAGAGTATAATATTTACAAAGAAGATGTGTAAGATGAATAATAAAATATGATTAATGAATAATAAAGAATAACAAGGAAATTCCTAAGTTACGCATCATTTTTATAGTTTAACTAGTGAACGAGCCTAGCAAGACTCCATTCATTCCCATGGAAGTTTGCCTCATGTCAGATACACATGCGAAGCTCCAGATTCTGTCTGTTTCCACTCTAGTTGTTTAAAAATGTTTAACTTTAGTAATGAACTTCAAATAGAGACTGCACAGAGTGCCAGGAAGTATGATCAGAAAGTAGCTGACAAGCAGCTAGCTTGGCAGGCTGATCTCTCCATTGTGAACACAGTCAAGTGAAAACTTTTTGGTCTTGTTTAGCCAATGATAGCATTAGAGATGGTTGACATATATGTAATATGTTTAGACCATGCTGTGTTTAACTGTAGCTTTTAAAAAAATGATCACCAGATAGATCAACATCTTTTAGCTCAGCTTTCCACTAACTTTGTATTATTGGTGCTGTCATTGTCATACATATTCCACAAAGGATGGGTAAACTAGCCTTCTCCATTCCTGCAGTGAGGTTTTTATCCATTTGGCATTAGGCTACTTATCATATAGTAGACTGTATGGAATACAAATTGAATCTCTTAACAGTTTATTGAAATACCAAGCAGTTCAGTACGATTGTTTCTGAAGGCGTCTAAAGACAAGACACATAGAGATAAACATCACCACTGACCCGCAGGGAAAATGTTTACATGCAGAACTAAAACATACAATGCAGTAAAACATGTTCATCTTAAGCGGCTGCCACAAAATAAAGACGGAGTACAGCTATATGTTTTTTTATGTTTTGTTAAGA
Source organism: Melanotaenia nigrans (assembly GCA_037177435.1). NCBI lineage: Eukaryota > Metazoa > Chordata > Actinopteri > Atheriniformes > Melanotaeniidae > Melanotaenia > Melanotaenia nigrans. The sequence goes on along the minus strand of JBAFTC010000024.1, from coordinate 24,494,754 downwards.
AACATCAAATGCAACAAACAAAAATAAGAAGTCCCTGTATGGCAGTCTTACAAAGTGTAAGACAGAATAGTTGGATTTCTGTTAAGGACACACAGGAGCGTAAAAACACGGTGGAAAAAAAGGCTTTTCTGAGTCGAACAAGATGGAGCATAGCAGACCAAACTGCTTTCCTGGCACAACAAATTTTGTTATACATACTTTTTAGAGTTCTTTCAGGAGAATGAAGTAAACAAATACTGCAGGAGAAAATACATTGTAGCAGCCGTGAATGTCTGCACAGCACCATGACAACTTATTCCTGCTCTGGCCTTTAGCCATAAAAGAAATAAACTGTGTAAAAGCACACGCAAATAGTTTTTATGGATCAGACCAACAGAAACCCCACAAAAATCAATATGTCTCTTTTTGTTTCTTTAGAATATCTGAAACTGCAAGACTCTTTAGTATGGTCTGAATTTTTTATCCTTGATTTGGACATTAGAGCAGAAATACAGCCAAAATACAGTCTGATTACTTAAATAAGATAGGACAGTTAATCCAGTCTGAATATGTCTCCTTCAAGTGATCAGAAAGTTTACATTAGAGCAACAGTAAATCACACTCAACAAATAATTCTAGCTATTACACATAATTGATCTTAACACACCCTAAAGAATGATGTGAGTGGACAATTTTCACATCACAGCTGAATTACTCACCAGGCCAAGCTGCCAACTGCACATCTTAACCACTGATTGTAAAAATAGCACATTTAAGGACATGAACAAATGTGCTGTCAGACATTTCCTTTCAAGACTGGGCTCTGAGGGTGCAACTGAAACGGAGCTGGGTAATATGATGAAAGAAAAATGTACAAATCAGTCATTTTTCTTTATAAAATCCCAGTACCTTTATGGATAACTTGATGGTTATCCACTCTTTAAAAACCCAAGCTTGACCCTTCTCTCTTTGTAGCAACTACAGACTCATATTTAAAAAGTACCATTTATTGCCAAGATCTTAGAAAAGTTGTGGATAAGCAGCTTACAGCTTTTGTGAAGGGGGAAGGATTCTATTTTTGTAGGGCTCATTCTGCTGAAATAGCCCCTCTGAGAGTCTCCAGTGATATCCTGATGCTTAGTGAATGTTCTGTGTTACTGATGTTGGACTTGACCTCAGCCTCTGATACTAATGACCATCCCATCATACTCAATAGCTGGAGTATCAGGACCTGCTTTGGAATGGTTTTCTTCATGTCTTTGTCTGTGGCTGCAGGTCCTTCCTCATCCCTTGCCTGTGTTGTCCTACAAGGATCTGTTTTGGGGTCTTGGTTATTTCTTTTCTATCTGCTCGCTCTTCAGCATATTTGATGGTCTTGTAATGAAATTTATTATCATTGCTACGCTGATGATATTCAATTCTATATTTATTTTAAACCCCATGATGTTTTTCAGGTTTAGAGCTTGTTAGGTTGCCTGGACTCTGTCAGAAACTGTTGAAAATCTTGTCTTTAGCTTAATATTGAGAAAACTGAAGTCTTTATGTGTGCTCCTGATAGATTTCTACCAAAGACAGAGTCTCTTGGCCCACTTTCCTTGTGTTAAACCTTGAGTTAGGACCCTTGACTCATTTAAAAAATATTGCCAAGCTGAGTCCCATTGTGTCTTGCTGACATGTACCTGCATGCTTTAACTTGTAAGTGCTGTACATAAAATGTTTTAAATAAGAAAGATAATAATTTGATAAAATAAATAATAACCATCAACAAAACGGCTTTTTAAAAGAGTCCAGTCGACTACATGGGAGTCAGCGATATACGGGGGGGCCTGACCATGTAATGCTGAAAGTCAAAACTAAAATTTTAAAGTCAATACGAAAATTGACTGGAAGCCAGTCAAGTGTTGATAACATAGGGGTGATGTGGCTGTTCTGGGCGGACCTGTCAGTAGTCTGGCAGCAGAGTTCTGCACCAACTGAAGTCTGTTGAGAGCTGTCTTAGTGAAACAAATGGAAACAGAATTACAATCATCAATATGAGATGAGATAAAAGCATGAACGATTCTTTCAAGATCTTTTTGACAACATTTGATAAACACATGATAAAACCCTCCAAAGACATAGCTTGATCCATCACAACCCCAAGGTTTCTGAAGCTGGGTTTTACAGATGAGCCCAGATCCTCAAGATGGTTTTTGATTAGGGGGAGCCTTTCTATTTTTTTCTTTTTCTTTTTTTGTTAACTTGTCCTATAAAGCATGGTAGCAGCAGAATGATGGTCAGGCTCATAAGGCTCCTCTTAATTAACTTATTTATTTATTTATTTTTTTATTTTGTCTATTTTCAGTTATGGAATTTATGTTATCCTGCTGGACATGACTGGATGGGACAGAAAAAAGGGAGAATAATGGAGAGAAGTAAAAATTAAAATAGAAAAAATGAAGAGGAGACAAAGATCTGGCAGATGGAAGCAACGACCTTCAGTCCAACCAACGAGCTGCTACACCTGTACAGAAACACAACAGAGAGTTTCCTACAGCTTTCACAGGTGGACTAAGCTGATCATCAGGAGTTAATAAAAAAAGATAAAATAAATAACCAAGACAACAACAAGTACCTCAACAACAACCACAGTACCAGAAACACACAAAAAAAGTAAACAAAAGCATCTCTTAGTGTATAAACTTGCTGGACACCTGAGTGACTGTCAGCATGCAGATGATGAGGAATGAGGAGGATCAGAGAGGAGTGTGACCCGCAGATGTGACCACGCCTCTATGGAGGCTAGAGGCAGACTAGGGCGGCCCAGAGACCCGGGCCAGTAATCGCTGCTAGCGCTCTTTCCTCACCTGTAACCCCCTAACTATCGGATATTACCTTGAGTTCTAGGATAAGTTAGCTACCTGCTCCTACAGATCATTGAAGTTTTATTTCCTCCTTTTATCAAATTCAATAGATGTAGATTTTCCAGAGCTAGCATGCTGTTTTTAATATTCATTTTACTTTTCTCTTGTTTTTTTCTTACTGTAAACTTTAAAAGAGTTTAAAAAAGACCAGAAAACTATTTTGCTCATGAAAACAAAGTTTATTTTAAGTCCATCTAAAGGGGGAAAAATAAGAAAAACAAAATCAACCTCAAGTCCAGTAGTTTGTATTTTTTTACTTTTATCTGCCCACATGAGCCATCTGAATTCATTTCAGTTGGGCTCAGTCCACTAGTCAAAAGAACACGACACAGATGAGAAGCACACACACGGGCCGAGGACTGCTGTGTCACATCAAAGCACCGTCGCCTATTCACCGTTAAATCAGTCTTTCTAATTAGCAATCCATAAAGGGATGAGACCAAAGTCAAGATGATTTCTTCCTCCTGTCTCATGCCTGATTCTTGTTAGAACAAACACTTAAAATAGAGGGAGAAAAAAGACAGATCTAATAGCCTATGCTTGAAAGCAAGGCTTTTTGAAGTCAAGGACTGTGCGGGTGTCCCCTCTGACAAAGCCTAGGGTAAGAGCCATCCATCCAGTTTCTCTACTTAGTCTAACTCAGGGTAATGAGAGAGGGGGCATACCCAGGATAGGTTGCCACTCCATGGCCTTGGACTAAGGTGACCCCCTTAATTTAGTTCTCTCCCTACACAGATACTGGATGATCAGAATTAAGATGTTATCTAATCTCATAGAAACATTAAGGGGAGGCGAGTTTATCTGTAGCACAATTCAACAGCAGGGTGATTCAAAGCGCTTTACAGAAATAACAAACATAATTTAACATTAAACGCAACAGAGAAAGGAAAAAGTAAAAACACTGGATACCAATGGTTTTAAAATATGATCAGGTTTAAAAATTCAAGCTTAAAGAACCAGATCCAGATCTGGACTCTAAAAAAAACCTAGTCCATGCAGCAGAGAACAGGTGGGTCTTTAACTTGGATCTAAATAAACAGGGCTTCAGCTGATCTGAGGCTTTCTGGGAGTTTGTTCCAGACATGTGGAGCATAGAAGCTGAATGCAGCTTCTCCATGTC
>JBAFTC010000024.1:24429396-24440036 GCA_037177435.1 Melanotaenia nigrans | reverse complement strand
ATATAAAGTAAACTGGCATGAAAAAGTGACATTTTCTTTTGAGTTGGCAGCTTTTACAACTGGAGGTTCTGGATGTTTCCCATCTTTAACACACCTGACAAAAATTAATGGGTAATCGTGCAGAACTTGAAAGCAGGTTTAGGATCCATCTGATTTGAATCAGGTGTGTTGGACCAGGATCTAAAAGGACCAGGACAGTGGTTGCTGGCAGTGAGCCGCTGGATGCAGTAAAGCTACCTTAAATCTTTTGATGACAGACTGTGGCATTTCTCATTTAAAAAAACAAACACACTTTATTCAAGCAAAAGTCAGAAATGCTCTGTACAAGCAGAGAAGTCCGGACCTGCCTCTCAACCAGCCACTGCACATTTAAGCTGTCTGGAACAATCACCTTGCTGTTACATCACTGATGTTTTCCTTCAAACAGGCGAAAAGACAAACTAAAAATGTTTAGACCAGAAAAAAAAGGGATAATAAAATAAAATTAAAAGGAATTATTCAGTCAATATTTGTTAGTTAATTTTTATTAAGTGTAGTTTTTTTTTTATTATTTATTATTATTTTATTATTTATTTATTAGCACTTTTAACTTGAAAGTGCTGTAACATGTTTTTTTTTAAAAAGAAACTTTAAATGTTCCTGTTCACACTGTTCATAGAGTGAGTGGTGGCATCATCCAGCAGCAGGTTCAAGTGTTTCATTTCCAGTCTGGTCATGAAACGGAGGTTAAAGTTTCCGGCTCTGAATGCAGCTCGGATGCTGCCGATGTGTGAGGACCAGGCCTCTTCTGAAGGCTTTTGGATGTGGGATCACTCACTACTCATGGGGAAGAGTAAAGTATGTTCTTTCATGTCAGTCTCCAAGAGTCTCCAATGATACCAGAAAACATCTCTAGATTTGTTGTTAGTCACTTTTTTGAGACCACCAGGAACACGGCAGGAACTGGTTCTGCAATTAAGGACAAGACTATCTGGACTCTGGCTGACACCAGGACCAAGAACATGAAAAGGTTCTCAGTCTAAAAGGAGCCACTCAGAAGTGTTTTACACACAACTAAACAGCTAAGACGGCGCAACCCAGTTCAGTGACTTATCCTTAACCCTTAAGCCCTCCTCATATTTGGGACCCTCTGGTGACCCTCATGGCTAAAAGTGTCCACTCAAAAAACTGCTAGTAATCGTCATATGGAAACATTTTTTTCCTACTTTTGTTTCCATAGATCATTTCAACAACTTCTGCTCAAAACCACCAAGCATTGGGTCATTTATAGGACTTTGACCCTTTAAATACCGGTTTGAATATTCAAATTACTGCTTCATATTTTAAACCAAACCACAAAAACTGAATTATTTTTCATATAATAAATATTAGAGACGTGAGTCTTTGGTGGTGATTAGATACTTGTATATGTCAAGAAGAAGCAACAATCTTATTATTTTATTTGTATTTTTTAATGAAGTGTCAGAAACTCCCTCATGACAAAAATGTACATGCACCAAAAATAAAAAAAAACTTATAAAATCTTCATACATCAGTATTTAATTTGAGCTTTTTTTACTTGAACATATTCAGACTTGCTCAAAACAACCAAACATTCAACCATTTTAACATTTAATTCTTCAAATGCCAGTTTATTTTTATTATTCCCAGAAAAAACACGGGAAAAAAAAATTGGTTTTCTATAATAGAAATATTACAGGGAAGGAGCTTTGGTTGTGATCAGAGTCTTCGGTATGTCAAAGATTGACAGCAAACTTGATTTGATGTTCATATCAGCGGTGGGCTAGCGACCTGTGCAGGTGAACCTACAGCACCTCTCACCTGCTAAAGGCTGAGATAGGCTCCACCTTCCCTGCAACATGAACTAAGCGGTATAGAAAATGGATGGATGGTATTTTTTTTTTTTTATCTGTGATCTTCATGTGCATTGACTTACATTAAAACTAAACTTTTTATTCTTTAATATGAGCATTTTAATTGGAAGAAAAGTAGGAATATTTAACTATTTACTTCCTTCCAACAGATTCAACTGGTTTCCCGTTGTAGGCAGACACAGGGAATCCTGGTATTTTTGACAGTTGTTGTGTGAATTGACACTTTTGGCCTTGAGGGTCATCAGAGGATGCCAGATTATTTAACACAGTATAAAAGACATCTGACAGAATTTAGATGACACTGGATTAAAAACAATAGCAGAATTGGCATATGGAACATGTAAAACGAGATTCCAGAAACCAGGAATTCCTGGTCCTCTCCAGATGCAAAGGCTCCAGCAGCACAGCAGAGTGCTGATGGTGAGGAGAGGACTCAAAACCAAAGAGATCCAAGCACCCTTCAGCTAATCCCTCCTCATCCCTTAAGTAGCATCTTCATCTACTGAAGCCTTTTTTACATTCACCACTTATATTCTCTGTCTCTGTAAAAAAAAGATTCAGCTTAAAAAAGGCTGCACTGCTCATTACTAATTGGTTTTCAGTAAATTAGTTTTTCTTATTAGTCTTATTTCTTGCAGGTTTAAAATTTATATGCTTTATATGATATAAATTTATATGATTTATCTGCTAGGCGGGTTACAGCCAGTTAGTGACAGATGCTTCAACTATGTAGTAGTGTGACGTCAAAGCAGCATGACATCATCCTTGAGTTGATGTCATGCTGGGGCTTTAACCAGCTGGATGTTTCTTCCTGTTAAAAGGGATTTTCCTCTCCACTGTCGATATCCAGCTCATCAATGCTTAGTTCAAAGGACTGAATCAAAGTTAGCAACCATATATATGAAATGGCAGAATACATTTACAAACATAATTAATTGATGGAATGTGATTATCAGAGCACCACAATGAACGGAAAACAATAGGGTTATATTAAATTATCATGAAATTGGATTATAATTAAACTGGATTGAAGGGAATTATAATAATTTGGAAATTGCTTTGAGATGAACTTTGTGAACTGGTTCAGTACAAATAAGCTTGAAATCTTTGTAAATATATTTTGCATCTCTGCTGCATGGACGGATTCGGCACTTTGCAGACAGGAGAGAAAGATGAAGCTCTAAAAATAATTTTTCCTTGTGGGCAGTTCTGTCGGAAAGGTGGATTTCTGTGATCACATATTTGAAAACTCTTCCCACCTACTCACCATTTGGTGATTGTAAACTCTGGGACTTAAAATGATCATTCACAGGTTTATTTCTAAAAAATGCAGCAGCAACACTGCGAGGTGTAAAACGCTGCGCAAACGCAAAACTGCATGTTTGACATGAAGATTCATGTGCACAGAGTCAACCTCAGTCTTCTATGTGAAGCCATTATTTTGATATCATTTGAGAATATTGTGAAGACACACAGTTTAAAGATGTGTTGCAAAACACCTACTGTAATACCCACTTTTGATGATTAAAAAGGGAAAGCAGATTACCTGTTGATGACTCATTACTAACAATAAACAATCTGGGATACAACAGTATATAATCATTTTTTAAAAGCTGCAGCACTAGGTCACCCTGTGAACTCAAATCAATGTATTTAATTGCAGGGCTATATTAATACCTTTAATCAATGTGTTTTCTTTATTGAAGAGGTTTTGTTTCCTTGCTTCTCTCCTTCAAATCTCTACTAACACACTAAAAGTCCCTGCTTGATTCCAAATATTTTGCTTCAATTCAAAACTCTTCACAAACTTAGTGTTGCACCTGCAAATGTCCTTGGCTCCAGCTTGAGCTCTCCTCCTCCAACTCAGACTCCTGCGCTGTCATGAAACCTTTGCTCTTGGACTTTTGAGCTGCTGTAAGAGGATTCTGTTAAAATACATCCAGCCCACAGAACAGCCAGATATGATGCTGACCACGTAAATCATCACTGCCTCCTCGTTGGTGTCCTTGCTTTACCTCAGAGTGCACTGCAGAAGGTGGCTACTTGGTATGGTGTAGTAAACAGTTTGAAATCAGACCACTGAGTGGGAGAAGAAAGCTGCACACCTGTATTTTATATTCCTTTACACAAACCCAATATGGGGTGTCTACAGTACTGGAGGTAGTAGTTTCAGGACCTGTATTCTCAAAGTCACTTTCAACTAGATGTGGGGACTCAAGTCTTGGACTCGGATTTGAGTTGCACTTAAGTCACATTTCCAGTGACTTGAAACTCGACTTGAACTCACGATTAGACATGTGAACAATCTTATTTTTTTTCCATGATCTTCTCTCTGTCTGATCTCCTGTCTGCTGCCATTCCCCTGTAACACTGACGTAACTTCACACAGATGCGCCAGCAGTGCAGATGCAACCAATCAAAACAGTAACAGTGAATACAGCTGTTGCTATAGCGCTTGTAAAGGTAGGGGATTAAAAAACTTACTAAAGAGAGACCAAAATAAGAGCAGCAAACACTTAAAACACACCTGAAGAGGTCAGTCACTATACAATGAGAGCTGTTAGCATTTATGTTAGCAGTGAGCTTAGAGCCACAGCCATGTCAACGTTAGCTTGTTACTACTTTTGTGGCGTCAGACTGGCTCCACTGAATGTGTTCAGAAGAAGACTAAGACTTTTACCTAAACAGTTTACATGAACTGCTCACTTTGCCATGATCACATTAAACTGGGATCAGAACCATTGTAAACAACATTGTTTTACTCGGTCTGTTCATTAAACAGCTGTTGTCACAGAAAGTAGGGAATGTTCATTGGGTCTGCAAGTATTGGATCTAAAATAATTAAAATATTAAGTTTTTTTATTTACACTTTTACACACAATTATTTCAAGTCCTTTTAAAAAAGAGGAGTCCTGCAGATTCAAAATGCTGGTAGATAAAGGGTGAGAAGGGATTTTAAATTACTTGGATATTAAAATGCAGTCTTATGAGGAGACCAGACGGCAGACGTCATATAGAAGATTACTCATTGCAACTAAAAGTGACTTGAGACTTGAGGTCAAAGACTTTAGACTTGACTTGCATTCCCAGACGTGATCTTTAACTCTCACTGGAACTGTTCACAACTGAGTGTGATGGGGATCAAGACCTCCAAATCTGGTCTCCAGCCAGAAAAGTGTAAAGGGCCCTCTCCAGGTCAGGAATGAGGTCCTAACTAAAACCGAGGAGTTAAAGTATCTTGGGGTTCACAAGTGTCAGAAGAACAGAACATTTGGACTGGTGCAGCATCTGCAGTGAGTCAAAAGTTGAAGCTCTTGATCTGCGTTTCTACCCTCACCCATGGTCACAAGTTGTGGATAGTGACTGATGAAAGAGATCACAGATACAAGTGAATAAAATGAGTTTCCTCCACACAATGGTCGGGCTCTCCCTTAGAGATACGCTGAGTAGGTCGGTCATCAAAGAGGGGCTCAAAGTAGAGTTTCTGCTCCTCCACATTGAGAGGAGCCAGATAAGGTGGCTTGGACATCTGGATAGGATGTCTCATGGATGCCTCCCTGGTGGGGTGTTCCAAGCACTTTCCAATGGGAGGAGACCCTGGCAAATATCTAAGACATGCTGGAGGAAGTACGTTTCTCGGCTGGCCTGGAAATGCCTGGAAAGTCCCTGAAAAAGCTGGAAGAAGCGGTCGGCGAAAGGAAGGTCTGGACTTCTCTGCTGAAGCTGGAGGATAAACATTAAATGCAAAATAAAAATAAAGATATCAAAATGCTCAACCATTCATTAATATCTCTGCTTTGTGGCCCACCTGTGATCAATGTTCTTATAGTTTAAAATATACAAAAGTAGTACTTTAAAAATGTGTGACAGAAGTCAAAGAAATAATGACATGGAAATAAAGAGAAACAGGATCACAATGTATAAATGCTTTAGGGCAACTACATTATTAACTGTCAAGGACACCACAAGCTGGACATGAACACAGCTTCAACACACAAAACAAGTCAGTGGTTAGCCTGATTATTCCAGATTGTGCATGCAGGAGCTGGCTTTCATTTGAAGGTTAGCTTCACAGTGTGCGAGCAGAGCAGAATGTTCAAGGCATCCTCAGCTTGGGAACTTAGAAAAAAAGCTTACCTTCAAGAAAGAAAGAAAAAAGAGTTGCCAGTCAACTGTCACCTCCATGCATCCACAGACACCTATTGACATGCTCCTCACTCATGGACACACATTCACACACACATCCCTTACCATGGGGTTGTTATTGCAGTGGAGTTCACATATTGAGTGTTTAGGGGTCCTGCTGTGCAGTGGGTGTGGAGTGGAGTGCATCGTGCTTCTGGACATTTAACCTCTTATAACATGGACACCCCAGCTTACAGATCTACTGAGAGTGAAATGTTTAACACTCCTGAGTAACAGCATACACTCTGAGGCCAGCACTGCTGCACATGTCTCTGGGAACAGACTTTTCTACACCCTCTTACAGAGTCTGACTGTGTTATTTGATGTGGAAGTCAGATATGCTCCTGTTCCACTGGAGACTTCATACTGCCTGTTTTTCTAGGTTTCCATCTAAGGAAGAATGGTTTTCAATATGCAGTTTTTGAATTGGAAAATGTTTCTAAGGTGACTTTTTTGTGCGACTTGCATTTTACTTTCCCGTTAACTCCCAGTTTGTGCACTCCAATATTCATAATTATATTTTCATAAGATGTGTGTTATCTTATGCACACCATCTACAGTACTTCATCAGGTCTACCTGATCATCTGCTTGTTAAAACAAATATCTAATCAGCCAATCACATGGCAGCAGCTCAACACTTTTAGTCATGTAGACATAGTGAAGACGACTTACTGAAGTTCAAACTGAGCATCAGAATGAGGAAGAAAGAAGATTTAAGTGACTTTGGTTGTAGCATGGTTGTTAGTCTGAGTTTTAACAGGGATTTGCACCCACAACCATCTCTACGGTTTCCAGAGAATGGTCTTAAGAAGAGAAAGTATGCAGTGAGCAGCAGTTGTCTGGACCAGGATGCCTGGTTGTTGTCAGAGGTCAGAGGAGAATGGGCAGACTGGTTGGAGATGATAGAAAGACAACAAGAAGTCAAATAAGCACTGGTTCCAACCAAGGTCTGCAGAACAGCATCTCACAACACAACATATCCAACCTTGAAGCAGATGGACTACAGCAGCTAGACCACACCGGTGCCTCCTGTCAGCTAAGAACAGGAAACTGAGGCTACAATTCACACACACTCACCAACACTGGACAATAGAAGATGGAGAAACGTTGCTGGTCTGATAAGTCTCCATTTCAGAAGAAGAAATTTTTATTTTTCAGTATGTGTCTTACGAAACACACAAGAAGTAGCCTTCTGCTTTTACCCTATCATAACCATAGTTATACTGGGCTGCAAATTTTTCAGCACCCAGGGAGCAGTTGAGGGGTTTAGAGATTTGCTCAGGGGCCTACAGAGGTTCACCTCTATTGCCAGCCCAGGGAATTGATCCCAACTTCTCCAACTATGTCAACACTAGGCTACCAATCCCCAGCCTCGACATTCAGGTGGTAGGGTCATAATTGTGTGTAAACACCTTGAAAGCATGGCTCCATCCTGCCTTGTATCTTACTGCTGAGGTTGTAAAATATTTTATTGGCACACTTTAGACCCATCCATCCTTTATCTATACCGCTTCGTCCAATGAATGGTCGTGGGGCAACCTAACTCTGCATTTAGCAGGTAAGAGGCAGGGTACACCCTGGACAGATCACCAGTCCATCGCAGGGCCAATTTGGACCCCTTACTAAAACAATTGGGTTCACACATAAACATCTAAAGTAGGGCTACTAAATTCGGTTCTACACGAGGGCCGCATTTGAGCAGGTTTTCCATGTATCCCAGCACCAGCACACCTGAGTCGAATGCAGTCATTATGCAGAACCTGATAGGCCAAAAGATCCACTTAATTTGATTCAGGTGTGTTGAAGCAGGAATATATGGAAGACCTGCTCAATTGCGGTCCTTGTAGGACCAAATTGAGTAGCCTTGATTTAAAAACATGCTTATTTCCTACATCAGACAATAAAAGCTGAGACATGGAGCTCTGTGAAATGTCATCTGGGCGAAGTGATTGAACCACACAAAGCTTCATCAGAAGCAAATACTGTATGCCACTCGCATCAGCTCAGAACAGGAAACTGAGGCTACAATTCACACACACTCCAACACTGGACAATAGAAGATGGAGGAACGTTGCTGGTCTTTATGAGTCTTCAGTTCAGCTCCACATTCAGATGCTAGACTCAGAATCTGCTGGAAACATCATGAAAACATGGATCCATCCTGCCTTGGATCAACATTTCAGGCTGCCGCTGGTGTAATGGTGGGGGATATTATAATGGCACATTTTGGGCCCCTTAGTACCACAGTGGCCTGGTTTAACCACCACAGCCTACCTAAGTACTGTTTCTGACCATGTCCAACCCTTTATGACCACAGTGAACCATTCCACTATAGCAATCATTACAGGCAAATAATAACTGTTTACTACTATTACTGTAACTGTTAACTTACATGCTAACATCTATGCAGAAGCAGGATCCAGATTCCTAGTTCAACTTTATGCAAAATAATCTTGTGTTGGTTTTCTCTTTGTGAAAGCAAAATGAAACATTGAAAAATTTGTTTTTCAAATTTGGGCTCAGAAGAAAATGGAATAACAAGCCTTCACATCACCTGGAAGTTTCTTGTGCTCCAACAATGTTGTGTTGACCACTTGTCCAAAGCTGTGTTCAGGTCATTTGATTGTCATGTTAATACATTCAGAATACATTATTTGCTTTATCATTTCTCTACTTTTATATAACCTTTTCTTTTACAATGAATGTGGATCGTACAGTTCACTTTACTAGGAATCTAGCCTTGTATACTTCCCCTAGGAGCTGCTTACATGTATAGCTCATTGTATAAAATTTAAGTCCAAGACTTGTTCTATTTGATAGAGGTTTGTGAAAGTTTCTGGTTTATTTTAAGATCTTTTCCTGACTTTAGTTGCTTGTTTTCCTGCTTTATCCTGTTTAGGTGTGGGGGAAGGACAGGGTCAACATGGAAACAAACAAGGCAAACAACCACACACACACACTTTTGGTCAGCTTAGATCCACTAATTCACGCGTGTCAAACTCAAGGCCCAGGGGCCACAACCAGGCCATGATTAAATTATTTTTAGAGCTGCATGATCATATCTGATCACTGTTAAAACTGGCCCGCTGGTAGAGTTCACGCACCACTATAATTCTATTCTATATGTACAATATATATATAGCAGAGACCCAATCCTGAGGCCGCCAAACCGGATCCCTCAACACCTCGGCTGCTCCTAGAGATTCTGTCCATAAAAGTTATGAACAGAATCTGTGACAAAGGGCAGCCTTGTGGAGTCCAACCCTCACTAGAAACTATTCTGATTTACTGCCGGTAACGCAAATCAAGGTCTGGCACTGGTCAAACAGGGACCGGACAACTTGTCCAAGGGGGTCCGGCACTCCATACTCTCGAAGCACCCCCCTCAGGAGTCCCTGGGGGACACAGTCAAACACCTTCTCCAAGTTCACAAAGCACATGTAGACTGATTGAGCAAACTCCCATGGCCCCTCCAAAACCCCAAAGAGGATGTAAAGCTGGATCACTGTTCCACGACTGGGACAAAAACCACACTTCTCCTCCTCAATCTGAGGTTCAACGGTCTGAAAGACCCTCCTCTCCAAGACCCCTGAAGAGACCTAATCAGGAAGGCTGAGGGATGTGACCCCTTTGTAGTTGGAGCTCACCCTTTTTGAAGAGGGGGACCACCACCCCAATCTCCCAGTCCAGGGGAACTGTCCCCAATGTCCATGCAATGCTGCAGAGGCGTGTCAGCCAATACAGCCCTCCTCTGGGCGGACCTCATCCACCCCCAAGGCCCTGCCACTGAGGAGCTTTATAACTATCTCAGCAACCTCAGCCCCAGGGATAGGAGAGCCAACACCAGGGTCCCCTGACCCCAAGATGTGTCGGTGGGATTAAGGAGGTCTTCGAAGTATTCCCTCCACCAACCCACAATGTCCCGAGTCGAGGTCAGCAGCCCCCCATCCCCATTTGATGGAGAACTGCATTCCCCTCCTGAGCCACTGGATGGTGGATCAGAATCTCCTCGAATTCCTCCAGAAGTAATTTTCCATGGCGTCTCTAAACTCCTCCCATGCCTGAGTTTTTGCTCTACCAACCACTGAGTTCTGCTTAGCCTGCTGATACCCATCGGGTGCCTCTGGAGTCCCACAGGCCAAAAAGGCCAGACAGGACTCCTCCTTTTGGTGCCATCCCTTACTGCTGGTGTCCACCAACGAGTTAACGAATTTCCGCGACCGCAGGCAAAGACGACCTTATGCCCACAGCTCCAGCTGGCTGCCTCAACAATAGAGGCGTGGAACACAGGCCACTCTGACTCAATGTCCCCCACCTCACCTAGGACATGGTTGAAGCTCTGCTGCAGATAGGAGTTGAAACTCTTTCTGACAGTGGACTCTGCCAGACGTTCCCAGCAGACCCTCACAACAAGCTTGGGTCTGCCAGGCCTGACCGGCATCCTCCCCCACCATCTGAGCCAACTTACCACCAGGTGGTGATCAATTGACAGCCCCTCTCTTCCCCCGAGTGTCCAGAACATGCGGCTGCAAGTCCGACGATACGACTACAAAGTCGATCATTGAACTGCGGCCTAGAGT
>JBAFTC010000024.1:24385124-24399657 GCA_037177435.1 Melanotaenia nigrans | reverse complement strand
AACGGATAAAAGTAAAAAGTACTCAGAAAAATAAATACTCAGTAAAGTACAGATACCAAAAAAATGTACTTCGTTACTTGTACTTTGTTACTTCCCATCTCTGTATTCTACCCACAAATAAATGTCCTTCCACGAAGGCAGGAAAGTTCTCTTTCTTTTTTCTGCTTCGTATTTCCTTCTCGAGCTCTCTGCCATGTTCGGTAACACCACGTGACTGAACCGTCTGAGGTCGGCACGTCAACAGAGACACACAATCAAAATCAGCAGCACATAAATAAAAAAAAAGCAGCTACGGCAGCTGGCCCCTCGTGTGAGAGACATAGGAGACAAAATAGACAACAGAAAAAAAATCGAAGTGGGTACTTGCCTGGCCGGGAATGCATGCGAAGGTTCTACTTGCCCTGCAGCGATTTTTACTCGCCCCGGGCAATCGGGCAACCGTTAATGTCGGACCCTGCATTAGTAAAAGAATTTTACTCCGTCAGTGTACAGATAATCTGAAATGACTTTCTGGGTGTGGAGGAACTAATGATTCGGTCATTGTAAAGGGAGTCCATCTCGACGGAGGCTATGTTGACTATATGGAAAGCTGACTGGTGAGTGTGAAACAGTTAATAAAATATTAGGTGAGATGGGTGATGTGGGCAAACAGTGAGGGCACAAACTGTGGAAGGGCGAAAGAAAAAAAATCAACAACCTCCTAAGTTCACACAAACCAGTTTTCCAGACTCTTGTTCATTTCTATATAAAGTTATGAGTTGGGATCATTTTGCACATTAAACAAGCTTTTTGCAGTTTTGGCTTGTTTGTTTTTTGCTGCGTGGTGGTGATTAAGTCTTATTACCCAACATGCCATTCTCTCACTGTTTGGGTTGCAAAGTTTGTTTCAGCAATTTGTTGAAGTCCATAAACACAACAGTGAGCTTTCATAATTGCTCCTCAGCTTTAATTGTTTCTCCATCTGTGCGACTGACCCAGTGTGAAAGTAAAAGAAAAAAGATATTTATTTTGTACTCCAGCCTATTCTGAGGAGCACGACTCCATTTAATGGAGGCATTTTGTAGTTATAAGTAATATGAGTTTGATTTAATATCTAATTTGTTCTTTACGTCTTTATTAAAATTCCATTTTTGAAAGTCATCATTATTCTGCATATTTAAACTATTCATCATGTTTCAGAAGTATTTTCATTACGTTTGGGGTTATTTTTCTACAAAGTCTTGATATTTCAATTTAAACAAGGATTTCATTTTTCCTTCTGTTGGATTTCAACCTCCATCATAATATGACTGTCTATAAGATAACAATTACTTTTTAAAAATATTTAACCCCTGAATGCTTGAACATGTTTCCAAATGATCAAAAAAAAACTAAAACTAATTAAGTACAGAAAAAAAAATTAAAAACTGTGGAATAAAATAAAATACAATTTATTGTTAAATAAATGAATAAGAATTAATCAATAAATCATATAAAAATAAATACGTAAACAAGACTTTTAACAAAACCAAATAAAAAAATAAAATAAATTAGTTTGAGGAGGAGGACTAACAGGCTGGAGGAAGGCTAACAGGCGTGAGGAGGGCCAACAGGTGGAGGAGGTATAACAGACAGGAAGAGGGCTAACAGGTGGGAAGTCAAGTTACAGCAAGAAAGCCAAGTAACTTATTATCAAAAAATCCAACAAGAAACAGAGTTGAGGTGAAAGCACGAGACAGGATGACACCAAGAAGCTGCAACATACAAGATGATGAATATCTGACAGTAAGCAAAGAAAAACAAGATGATAACAAACAAGCAGCATGTGTGGGAAAACGTAACCGACCACCCTGGTATAGTTGAAGAACAGGAAGTAAAAACAAGTCAAAACAGGAAGCAAAATAACAAAGGTGCAAGAAATAAGGTATTTAATTGTTTTCAACTTACTAAGCCTGTAAGAAGTAGTAGAGAAAAGATAACTGAATTTACCCTTCCCTGATTTGTGCAAGCAGTTTGACCTCATTATGCAGCAGGATATCCATCCATCTCCATACCTCTGTAAGCAGGAGGTAGGACAAGTCACCAGGGCTAGCACTACAGATTTACCCCAGTTTAGAATCTCCATCGACCACTGATGATGGCCACTCCTTCATCACGCTACACTCCATCCAAACCCCATTTGTATTTTTGCAACAATACCACAACCTGAGTGGAGCTTTGCTCATGTTTCCAGCATATAAGCTGACAGATGTTGGTTTTATTGGCTTCACAGAGATCCAGTCTGACTGTCCTGTCCCTCTCAGATACGCCTCAGAGAAGAGCTACAAGCTTTATCGCCGAGTCAGACATTTCAAACATATCATATCTTTTCTCTTGCTTATATTGCTCACCAACAACAGGCCGTAATGACATTTTCAAGAAGGGAGCAGTGGCTGTTCACAGAGAGCAGAAGGTGTGATTATGTGGGCTCATGGTGTGCTGCTGGCAGTCGGTGCACACAACAGCCTGTTATGTTGGAGGCTTTTACAATGAAATTTATTTTCATACCTCAACCATATCGATTGGAGGCTGTCGTATTTGATATATCATACATTTCTATAATTTTAATCCGGGAAGGTCAGACACCGTTTTGTGTAAGGATGTCTTGGTGTGTCTGAGAGACATAGATGGTGCACTGAAACTTTACTGTTTGCCTAAGAACAAACGTCCAAACGTCTTCAGAAGGAGGACATCACGATGTAGGTTAGGACTTGATGTAAAGACCAGCTTAAAAAAATTGTTTCAGACTTCCTTTAATCTATTTTTCATTGTGTTTACTTTTAGTATGACTTTTATTCAGGAACATAATTTCTTGGTTCAGTTTAGGTGCATAAAATATTTCATTTGGTTTAGGAACCCATGCTTCTTGGTGAGGTGTAGATAAGGACTGAGGCTTGGTTTAAAAATGATCTGACACATTAGAATGTTATACAACATTTGTCATGAAACCGTTGCTGAGAGATAAATCCATAAAACTTCACTACAAGGAATCTACCGATATATTTAATTTGACATATATGTTGTTAAAAGTAAGATAAAAAGACCACATAATCATTACCATGTATCTTAAAGTCCAACGTTGCCTTTCTAAAATATGTCTTTATACTTCATTTTCAGTTGCCTACATGTATGTTTTCCCCAGTGGGATTGAATC
Organism: Melanotaenia nigrans; assembly: GCA_037177435.1. Lineage (NCBI taxonomy): Eukaryota > Metazoa > Chordata > Actinopteri > Atheriniformes > Melanotaeniidae > Melanotaenia > Melanotaenia nigrans. The sequence goes on along the minus strand of JBAFTC010000024.1, from coordinate 24,396,485 downwards.
CAAATAAAATAAAAAGATTTATTCTATTCACCACTACTTGAACATACATGCTACAGTTTTAGTAAAGTTAAATATTGAGTCAGTTGACTGTTGGATTTAAACTCCCACCAACTCAGGCAGCAGTTTTCTTCCATGCTGCTTCGCTCTCCTCAGCAGCAGCATGTTTCTTTCTTTATGAAACACCTCTTCATATTGCCCCTATGCTTGAATGAAAACTTGCTCCAATCAGGTAAAAAAAAGAACAGCTTTTTGTCAGCGGTTGCCATGGTGAATCCAGGTATCGGGGCTTTATTGTTGATGGCTTTTTGTTGTGGTTCCCATCTCTAGCTAAATATATTCAGCAGTGATTGAAGCAACTTAAAGCTGCAGATCTGGAACCAAAGGCTCAGTTAGCTGGCCCTCCTTTCTGGAACGGGCCCTCATCTACATCAGTGGCACTGCCAGCTCAACATGCCTTTCTCTTCGTTTATGGTAGACATCGTAGGAAATGGGCCATTTTTGGTTTGTCCACTTTTGATTTTGTGTTTAGTGGCTGTTTGTTGTTGCTGTTTGCTTTACGGCTTGTTTCCATGGCTGGGCGGTGTTGGTGTGTGTCTATTAAAACAGTGTTTTTGTGTGTGCTGATCAACATTGTGTGTGTGTTTGGGGGAAGGTTTGCCTGTGGGCTTTTGGCGGTGTGTCCGATGTGCTTTGTTTTGTGGGTGATTTTGTTTGGGCTGCACAGGGGGGGCGTGGTAGTTTGTGGTGGGGTGTGTATTTGGTGTGTATTGCGGAGTGTGCCTGGTGGGCTTAGAGGCTTTCATGAATTGGATTCATCACCTGTGATGCCTGAGGTTGATGGTTCTATTGCTGCTACATTAGATGACTCTAGCTAGGCTGAAGGAGCAGTTGCGTAGACTGGTTATGTTGGATAAAAGAAAATATTAAGGCTGCTTTAAGGATACAACTGGTTGACTTGAGTATCATGCCAGGTGATCCGGAAGATGAAGTTTTATTAAGTTTTATGTTTGTTGCAGCTAAAACATGATAGAGTTAAACACAAATCTGAGCTTAGGAAGCAGATTAGATAAGAAGCTTCGTCAGAAGAAGGGCTAAGTTGGAGGTGGAGGTGTTGCACTTATACATGCGTAACGTTGAGCTGGAAGTGCCATCAGAACGTGGGCAGCTGGATACGTCATAACCCTTTGATGTGGATAATTTGTAGTGGTTGCTTCTGTACAGAGTCAAACCTGGATACTATTTTTTTTCACTGTTTGAAAGGCGATTGTTTTTCAGCAGCCTGATGGTTGAAGCAACTCATTCCTGGTGCTGGTTAAAACAAGATAGTTATACACTATATAGAGTCGATATGCCACCTATAGACCATACAATTTCTTTCAATAAAAGGTCATTTGAAAATGTAAACGCTACCCATCACTGCTGCAAACATGGTTCTCAGAAAGATCTACAATGTTGACTTCAGATTACTCAGTTCATGCAGTGGACATTTCCTCAATTATCAGTCCCAAACCAGTAAGTTCTCTGTGTGTGCAGGTGTGTGTGTGTGTGTGTGTGTGAGAGAGAGAGAGAGAAAGAGAGAGAGAGATACATACCATTGAGCCTAACATACATTTGAACATATCCACTGTCCTTCATGTTATTTTCCTCTGCTCCCTCATCTTCACTGTCTACTTTAATGATCCACCAAAGGACAGTGTCTAAAATGAACCAGAAGCTTCTGTTTTGACTCATGAACACAGTGTGGTAACACAGAGAAAGACAGAATAGCTCATTGTCTGCTTAGTTGCTTTCTCTGCTTCACTAACATGTCTTGTGTGGTGTGTTCATGTGTCTGTGAAGAACAGTAGCTTGAGGTGAGTACATGTGTGGTTATTTGTGTAGCTGTGAGGATTAGCGCTGAGCCTCCTCAGCTCACAGTGCTGCCTCACACTGCGCCTGTCGCCCATCTCTGTCTGATCAGAGGAAATTTGGTGAAGAACATTGTTGAACGGAGCTGGTGGATATCAGGAATCCAGGCTTCTGTCCTCACTCACTTCTTCTCTCATTTTTCTGACGCATGTCGCCTCCCACGTCATCCAATTCTAAACCCAATTCCAGCCCTCCCCACTGTCTATTATAACCTCCGAGGAAGAGCGCTCAGCCTGCTTCTTCAGCAAGTGTGTGTGTGTGTGTGGGGGGATACAACTAGCAGGCAGAATGAGTGTGAATAAGACAGCGATGTCACTTGGTTCTGCTTTTTAAAGCTCATTAAGCAGGAACATGATGCTGGTTAATGAGTCAAAATTGTTCATTTAACTTTTTTATGTGGTTTATTAACAGCAGGACAAATGCTTCTTTCTCTGCATACGAGTTAATAATAAGGACTGCCTGAGTTATGGTATCCCTCTTTATTCCTTCTTGCTAATCATTTGGATATTGGCAAAAGGTAATGGACCATGATATAAAATATGGCCTGTGATATAGCCAACATCACACTGATTCATAAAGTCATCTGAAACTACAAAGTCTCTTCAGATTCTTAATAATCTATAACATGAGAATGGCTCATAGAGTACCATTTAGACCTCCATGACAAGCTTCAGGCCATTCAACCCATTCAACAGCTGGTTGGGGGATAAAAAAACAGAAACAAGCCGATCAGTGGAGATAAAGTTAGTGGACCTGGTCTTTCCCATATAAAGAAAAGTTAGAATAGAATAAAATGAAAAATTGTCAATGTGCATTGTACTTTATAATGTAACCCTAACCGTGTCAAACCCTAAATCTAAAAAAGTTAGAACACTGTAAAAAATGTACATAAACAGAATTCAATGCATACTTTATTCCCAGTGGAACATTAATAACACATTAGCAACACATCTGTAAAAAGTTGCTACTGGGGCAAAAAAAGGCTGAAAAGTAAATGAGAAACAGCTGGAGGAGCATTTGACAACTAATCAGGTTCATTTTAAACAGGCCGCTAACATGACTGGGTATTAAAGGAGCATTTCAGAGAGGCAGTCTTTCAGATGGACAGAGGTTCATAAAGTTTTAGACAGTTTTGCGCAGATTTGTCATAAGATAAGAAACGGTGAAGATTTTTTGAGATGTACTCCTGCCATCAAACTGAAAATGGGCTAATATTATCCATTAAAAGGTAAAATGTCTCAGTTTCAACAACTGATATGTTGTTTATGTTCTATGTGTGAATGAATGAATGAAATATGGGTTGAACTCATACTGTTTTTATTTACATTTCTTACAACATCCCAACTTTATTTGAATAAACACCAAATAAAACATAAATCACACATTCTAAAGTTTTGCACAATCCTTTACACTCGTGGCTTCCAAGTCACCGGTGCAGTCCATCATGCATTAAGTGTATCTCAGGTAAAACCGATTTGTTTGCTTGTTCTGATTTCCATTGCCCTGTAGTGGTGCTGATGAATCTCCAGAGCCCTTTCCCTGCTGACATACTACCCAACACATGCAGTCTGTCAGCACACAATCGAGCAGTGGTGGAAAGACAGGCAGTATGTTTGACAGATGATTCCAGAGGATTGTCAGGAAATAAAGCTTTTGCTTTCTAAACTGTTTTCATTAGGAACAGTCTGTACACCCATGAACCGAAAGTAAGGGTCCCTGCTGAGAAGTCATGGCTGGATGTCTGGCTTTTTCCGTCATGAAATGGATCAACCTTGTACCTGTATGCAGACTCATCCCCTCTGAAAGGGAATCCCACGACTGGGGTGTCACCTGTAAACTTTATGATGGTGTTACTGGAGTGGGCAAGGGTGCAATCATGAGGGTAGAGGGTCCTTCAGGAAGTATATAATCCAGCAGCAGGTGGAAGGAAGCAGTCCCAAACCTGCCAATTTAGACAGCAGTCTGTGGGACAGGATGGCGTTCAAAGCAGAGCTGAAACCCACTTAAGCAACCGTGCGTAGTTCCCCTGCCACTCTTGATTGCTCGGGGCAGTGTGGGGAGCTATTGCAATGGCATCCTCGTTGGATTTATTCCTGTAAGCAAGCTTGTTGAAGAAACCAATGCAGCTGGGGCTTGAAATTATGTGACTATGAACCAATCTTTTAAAGCACTTCAAAACTATTGAAGTTAATTCAACTGCACAGAGGTTATTCAGGCTAGAAGCTGCATGTGGCACCAACAGTAGCTGCGTTTCCTTTACAATTAAAAAAAAAGTGATGTTTCTTAACCCATAAGAGCCTGACAGGACATGTTTGTCACATACAGTTTATGAGACATTTTGCTTCAATTTATGTAATAAACTTCGTTCAAAATCCTGTTGAACACAGTCTGATACTTGTCTTCTGTCCCCAAATAGACACCCAGAAGCAGAAAACTATATTATAATACTTTTAATATATCATATAGTAATAAATGCTAGATAAATGTTCATTTTTTTGTTCCATTTTGTTACGGGGCCAAATAAAGACCTCATATTTAAAAAAAATGGACTTTTCTTACCATTTTTCCCTGGGTCAGGCCTTAACGGGTTAAACTTCAACAAAGTACAACTGCAATTTACAGGTTTTTCCATCAATTGGTGTTTGGCGTGGCCGTAGTTCTGGTAAAATCTCGGCCCGCAAGACTCTACTTTGAGGAGGATGGGGACTTTGAATTCCTTATAAAACTCTGCTTTCTTTGTTGTTTGATATCGGCTGCCGGTTATACTTTTCTCTTTAATTATTTGTAAAAAGATTTCTGTCTGCTGCTCCTTCACTACATACTGCAGCATCTTTATTTCAAATTTACTGGTCACATGACTTCCTACGCCATGTCTGGTGACGTGTAAATGCGGAAAAAGTGTTTCCATGCACACATCTGAAAAACCACCTCATAAGAGGGTATAACATTTTAGTGATACTTGAGATGTTTTTAGAAATGTAGATTGCTCTATTCCCAGTTTTTTATTGCAATATTTAGGTTTTGCATAATTCTAGAGTGAAGGGAACTACTGCATCACAGAGAAGTAGACACTACTGGACCAGTTCTGAGTCGTGCAATTAAAGTTAAGAAACCAGAGCCAAAGCCTTGAAATTATCAGCAGTCCATCCATCTATCTACTTTCTGTACGGTTATCCCAATGCAGAATCGTGGGCTGGTTTCCATGGAGATGAAGGAGGTTTATAGTGAAGGATTCACTCTGTCTATCATAGACTATCTTGGGCTTCACTCCCTTCCGTATCCTCATGGTGTTTCTAAGGTGACTGTGGGGCTATACCTGGACCCTCCTGAATGACCATTGATAGAGGTGTCCATCATCATCATCATCATCATCATCGGCCGACGGCTTCCTGAGATTTTTACCTCTATTAAACACCTGGAAACCTGCTCAAGTTCACTTTTACCTTCCACTGTAGCACAGTTCCTCCTCATATATTACTTTACTCATTCCTAGGATTACTTTACTCATTCCTAGGACTACTACTCATTCCTAGTACTATTTTATTCATTCCTAGGACTACTTTACTAATTTCTGGGATTACTTTACTCATTCCTAGGCCTAATTTACTCAGTTTTAGGATTACTTTACTTTACTTTACTTTTACTTAGGATAGGATTACTATACTCATTCCTAGAATTAGTTTACTCCTCATCTTCGTGGTGGGGTAGCTGGGATTGGTGCTCCGGGTCTGCTGCTGAGGGCCCGACCCAGACCCTGGTCTCCCTCTGACCTCCATGGAGGCGTGTTTGCATTTGCACGATCTCACTTACCACTCTTCATCACTGATCACTCCTCTTCCTCTGCATGCTGACACAGTCACTGAGTTGTCCAGTGGGTTTATACTCTTTTTTTCCCCCTGTGAGTTCTGGTTGTATCTTGTTGTTGGTGTGCTACTTTTGTGCTATGTCTTTTTGATTTGGTTATTATTTTAAAACTCTAAATGACTAGCAGCTTTGTTTGTTTGTAAAAGTTGTTGGAAATTTTCTGGTGTGTTCATGTACAGGTTGTACAGTTTGTTGTCTGGTGATGGTGTGGATTGAAGGGTTATTGCTTCTGTCTGTGATCTTTTTGTCTCCTTTCTTCTTTCTCTTTTACTTCTTTTTACTATTTTCCATCTTTTTCTGTCCCCTCCAGTCAGGTCCAGCAAGATTACATAAATTCCACAATTCAAAGTAAATAAATAAATGAATGAATCAGATAGAGGAGCCTTACCCATAGGCCTCCCCTTGGCAGAGCAAATTTATTCAGCACGATTCAGCAACCAGATTATCAATTTGCTGCTATGATGCTGGACAGGACAGGAAAAAAAATTACTTTACTCATTCCTAGGATTACAAATGTTCTGAAAAGTCTACATGTGATCCAAAATGCTGCTGCAGTTCTGATGAGAATCATCATCAGAGATCATATTTCTCCAGTTTTCTCTTCTCTTCGTTGGCTCCCTGTTGAATCCAGGATAGAATTTAAAATTCTTCTCACATTTAAAGCCTGTTGGTTCTTAAAGATCTCAGAGTTCCAGATTTACCCCAAAAAGCACTTCATTCTCAGAATGCAGGTTTACTGGTGGTTTTTAGAGGATCTAAAAGTATAATGGGAGGCATAACCTTCAGTTAACCGACCCTCTCTGTGGAACCAGCTCTCCATTTAGGTTCTGTTTTTAAGCTGTCCTGATTCATGAAGCTTTGTTTGGCTTGGATGACTGTGAACCATCCCTTTAGCTAGTGATGCTTGAATATGTGTCAAGCATATAACAAAGTATAACAAAAGTCACGAGATCACACCAACCGAGGCTTTGTTACAAAATCTGTGCATGTCAAGGAAATTTCTAAAGACCTCAGGTAACAGGTAGGCTATATTTCCTTTTCGTTTTACATCAGACTCAGTCTTCCTGGACCTCCTGGAATCTACTAGGACCTCCCTGGTCTTGTTGATGTTGAGAACCGGTGTGTTCTTGGAGCACCATTTTGTGAGACTCTTGACTTCTTCTCTGTAGTGGGTCTCATCGTTGTTGGATATGAGACCCAGCACGGTGGGATCGCCTGCAACCCTCACAGCCATGTTGGTGGCTGAGCAGCCCTGTATGAAGAGGGTGAAGAGGGCGGGGCTGAGCACACATCCCTGTGTTGTTCCAGTGTTGAGGATCAGTGGTGAATATGTTGACTTCACTATCCTCACCACCTGGGCCTGTTGGTGAAGAAGCCCCTGATCCAGGTGCAGAGTGATGCTGTAGACCAGGTTGTGCAGCTTCAGGGCCAGCAGGTCCAGGAGAACACTGTTAAAGGCTGAGCTGGAGTCCACGAACAGCTTCCTAACGCAGGTGCTGGGAAGCTGCAAGCGAATGAAAACGGGAACACTGAGACTGGTTCAACAAAGACTAGACTGCAAACTAATACCCAGAATGAACTGCCAACAAAAAAACCCTGAGGGCCTGATTACAAGACGATTACAAGCAGATGTTACAGTTAATGACTGGAAGGGACAGGAAGTAAAGCACTCAGAATACACAAGGGGAAAGAAATCTACAAAATAAAAGGGGAAACAAGACCGAACTCGAAAATAACAAAAGGCCCGGAAAACAAAAGAGAGAACAAGAACAAAAACCTCAAATCATGACAGTATGCTTATTTCAACACTAACATGGGCCTTGAGGGTCCCTCAGCAGTAGTTTTTTTTCTTTCTAGTTTCCAAAACATATTAACTAATTGGTGTGGGAAACACGTCTTATATATTATTATTATTAAAGGTTTTATTTTGCTGTACGCTGTATGACATGTTGGGCAAACGGTGGAAGGATGTCACCAAAGCCATGATTTATTGTGTGGCATCGATATCGTCTGTGATATCTTTATCTAAATACTTTAGAAAAATATTATGATGTTGTTAATTGGCAATATCACCCACCCCTACTTCTGAGATGATTATGGTTTATTAGTTATAGGATTCAGTAAATGAGGGAATGAGTAAGTAAAACAAAAAAAAATAAAGAACATAAATGACCCTTTAATCATTCATCCAAGCATGACTGAAGCAGGATGAAAGCAAACTATCTGGGTTCTACCTCTGTTTCATTTTGCTCTGATTAAGTACAAACTTATTACTCATTTACAGCAGAATATTCCAAGTCTGTATAAGCTTTATCTGCTGCTCTTCTTTCATTCCCTGCAGTGCTGACCTGCTGAGACATGGACTCTTAAAGACATCTGAAAGTATCTCCTTGTATCTCGTGAGATATTCAGAGCATTTGTTGTAAATCAAAATGTACAAGAAGGAATAAAATATTAAATAAAAGATCTGTTAACCTGAGAGCTTAATCCACAAAGGTATCTTCATTTTGACTGGGCGGTAGTGAGTCAAAGCTGATCGAAACCTCGGTAGATGGATGGTTTCTGGTAACGTTGATGTTAGAAACTGTCAGTCAACCGAGGAGTTTAAAGTCAATAACTCAAAACTTTGTGCTTTCACTTGTTCATTATAAAGAATTATCAAAGGGTAAACTCACCTGAACTGACTTACCCATCAGTCATAGTGGCTAGAACACTGATTTATTGGTGGAGTAAAACTTAGGTAAACAGAGACTTTCTGCCAGCGAAGACAGAGCTCTCTGTGTAATTACAAATCAATCACACACCTTTCATCCCACTTATTTTTAAGATTGTATATCTTGAAAAATATTTTTATACACTTCGAGGTAAAGTGAGAACTGATCATTAGAAATGACTATATATTTTTGATGCATTTAAAGGATCATGGCTTGCCCACTTACCTTTACCCTGAAAACAAAGTGGAAGCTGATCCTTCGCTCTGCAGTTCCCTCAAGTTCAGAATGAAACGAAATACATTTCTTCAAGTGACTGACTGTTTAATGGCATCTTGGCGTCAGTGATGCTTTGAAGATGCTTTCATTCTACCAGGAGTACATCCTGGGGATTGCCGTGTCCTTGAATATTGTTGCTTAAAACCTAATCGTGTTGCCATGGTGTTGAGGAAAAACACTATTTTTGAAGCTACAAGGAAAAAGAAAGAAGAAAAAAATGGGTTTAGTTTCATCACTCCTAACATTCCAGTTTCTTGTTCCTGATAGGCTGTTGCCTCTTGGAGTTAGCAGGTGTAAAGGAGCGGAGGCCAGATAATAGTAGTATGGCTGTAAGAGATTCAAGCACAATTTATTAGGAAAGCATAGTTGGATAAAACACTTTGATCCACATGACTAATCTCTTTGATCGCAGCTACCTCTGCTTTGTTTTGCTTTGGGCTGTTTTGATCTCACCATAACCAGCCATGCAAACTTACCTACTGGGGTACATTGTAATCAAATGGGGCCAGCTCATAGCGCTGTGCAGAGCACTACAGATACAATAACGTTAGCCCATTTCCCCCAACTGATTAAGCTGTGTTTGGCTGAACGGTTCTGCATGAGGGCACAGCAACTGCACTCACTGCATTGTTAAATGGGTGGGGAAAAAGTTTTTGTGTTAATTAGAGGCTGTCAGAGCTCCAGCAAGACTGCCTGCAAGGAATGGAAATCATCAATTACTAAAGTCATGTTATAACTGATTATCTGAACAGAGAAAGCGAAACTGTAAAAATCCTCTCACAGAGATTATGTACCTGACATAACATCTGTCATCAAGAAGGAAAATGGAGGATTTGGATCAAAGCAGCCAATTGACGGTTGTTTTCAGCTTGTTTTCAGTCTTCACCATGAAGACAGGTTACATTTCCAGGCATCAAGACCACATTTCTTCTAAACTATCCAATAAAATCAATCTCTGAAAAATATTTTTAAACAGAACGTAGACACAGTGTGTTATATGTCATATGCAGTAGTGGCGATGGTAAAGGGTTCATCAGATTGTCTCTACAGAGATTCCCATCCACATCCCTGATCTTCACACGTTCACAGTCTAGTCACAGTGATGTTTTTTGCAGTCCTGGTAACCACCAGCACAGGTGATGAGCTGGATAAATAAAATAAATTAAATTATAAATACTTTATGAAGCCCCTGAGTGGCTTTTCTAATGCAGAAAGAGTTAATTGTCATTCATATTGTTCCAGAGGGCCATGGCCAGCATCTTTTTGTCTTGCAGTGACTGGTGTGTTTGTGTTGTGTAGAGCAGTGCTGGGGAACCTCGGCCCTTGTCCGGTAAGTTTTTGTTGTTTCCTTCTAACACACCAAAATCACACAAACACCTGACACAAATGAGTCACTGTGCAGAACGTGATTGGTTGTTAAATCCATTTGATTTGAATCTGGCGTTTTAGAGCAGGGAAATATTGAAAACTTGCAGGACTGTGGCCCTCGCAGACCAGGGTTCTCCATCACTGGTGTAAAGGTGTAAAATCTCCAGTTAACCATTTCAGTTAACTAGCTGGTTGATTTATGTTATTGTTGATTTCGTGAAAAATATTTTCTGTCAATGTTTCTTTTAAAGCCCACAGATGCTGTTTTTTTTCCCAGTACAGAGAATATTTTAACTGGTCCATGTAACCGTTGACTCTGCAGACAACCTTACCTAGGCCTGATCAACCCATGTGAGCTGATCTAGAGGTTCAGACGTACTCATCTCTCCAAGCTGAATTCACGCAGCTTCTTCTTATAACATTTACTTATTTCATTACTTATATCACAGCCATATTTATTACTGCACATTGGAACATTTGAAGAAAACAGAAAGACTTACTTTTAGGATAACAGGGAACTCTTGTTTGATTGTCAGCAAAAACATTTAAAGCTAGCAGACAGATGGTTCCAGCTGTGACAGTGATGCACTTCTCCAGCTCAACTTTTTTACCTCTTGATATACCTTGATATAGGAATAATCAATATTTCAGTGTCCATCTGCACATCACTGCTAGTCTTCTCAGACAACCACATAGCTCAAAACCATTTATTTAATTCACTTTATTACATATGCACCTGAAGAATACAGAGATCCAGACCTCAGTGTCCTCAGTGGTAACTACTGCCATGACTTGGAATAGCACATGTCAACTCTTTACAAAAACACATCCGAGTTCTCTGAGCATGATCAAAACCAGTATCTGGTGATAGATGGCGGTGCATCAGTGGCCGTGGATGGATAACTTGGATATGTGTTTCCACCGATGCCAAGCTGGCTATTTTCCTGGGAATTTCTTTGGTAGGAAAGTACCAAAACTTACTCTGTATGACTTACAGCAGAGATACATTATAGATATGGAGTGTGTGCTTGACTGACCTGCCTTCCAGATATGTCTCCTAATGACAATGTATGGCGCATTATGAGTCGGATAATCCGATTACAACAGCTACGGACTGTTGCGGAGCCGGTAACTTGGAGTACTTTGTTTATATTTGTCATGTGTGGCGGCGGAGGTGAGGACCCAAACGCAGGCAGGAGGCAGAACTGGTGCAGGTAAAAGGTTTATTTTA
>JBAFTC010000024.1:24305202-24315774 GCA_037177435.1 Melanotaenia nigrans | reverse complement strand
ACAACACACCTCTGCACAAGCCTGTTAATGACCCAGTGATTTGAGTCAGGTGTGTTGCATCAGGGTAGAATCCAAAATGTGTTGTTTGGCTTTCGTAGCACCGCTCTATAAAATTTGTCAGGCTGGCCAAATCCTCCCTGTTGTGCTCCAGAGTGGACCTTAAAATACACTTTTTTTTCTACTTTCAAAAACTTTTTTTTGATTAGACTGGCAAAAATACAACTAAATGAATGGTTTGTATCTGGTTTGTATCTGCCATCTTACTCTCTCACTTACAGAATCTGCATCACTTACCTGAATTATTTCATACATTTCATTTCTAAGTGCAGCAGCTGTTGACTCTAAGCAGGGCTCTGCTGTTAACTGTTGGATGCTGTAATGTCTTTAAGTATTCTCTTCTGTATTATTGTGCTAAAAAGCAGAGCTGCTGAAATGCTTCCTTTGTTCTGCAACAATGACAATGAAATCCTTCTCTGTTGTGTTATATTGCATGACATTTTTTCAGCTGAAAATCACACAATTGGCAGTGAATTATGCAGATTTTCAGCATCGGTGTGTTATGGTAGTGTTCATGCTCTCACACTTCCATAAATACTTATCCAACAAGGCCTTTCCTGTGCTTGGAAAGTAAACACTGACAGTAACCACATATTAAAAAAGCAAGTTTTAGTTAGTAAAACTAGACCATAGAGTTTTTGCATGAAAATTAAACAGTTTAGATGCATGAGCCTGTTATCTCACTCCTTCCAAAAACTCTTTGCACCAACATCTCACTGACGTTTGAAAAGATATGGCAGCAGTTTTATCAGCCCCCATTCTTCTCCCATTAAATTCCTGCTATTATGCTCCATCACAATAATGTAGGATTTATTGACTTGTCATGTGTTTATGGAGCCCACCAGCATCAAAGCAGGCTTCAGGGGCTTCAGCCTCTGATGAGAAGCGTGTATGTTCAATGTGCGGCCACATATTTAATCACATTTTGAAAGGAGGGTAAGAGAAAGGGGGAGGGCAGTGAGACAAACAAATCAATATTCAATTAAAGTCAACGCTAAATTTGTGAATTCCACAGAGGAGGCAAAGTAGTTGCAGCATGAAGATGATTACCAGATTACCATTGCCTGGCTGTTAAAGAAATGAAGACCCAGGCAGGAAGAAAAACATCATATTTAAGGGCTTAACCCCATTAGCAAATCAATTTAGTCACCTCAGCTTTGAGGTTTAGTTTCATTTAATATGATCACTGCAGCTTTTATTAAATATCAGGGATAGTTTGTAATGTGAGGGTTTAAATTATAGCCCTTCATTGTGGCCTTTACGTATCTTAGTTTGCTGGCCTCCAGTGATCATTAGAACCAGACAGCTTTTAATGGCTTATTAAAGCAGTAATTGAAATTAGCTAGTTAATTGCTGCATCATTACTTGTGATTTTTCAGTGGCAGGTACAAAACAGGATTACCCGTGAGCGTGGAGTCATATTGATGGATGGTTTTAGTCGTTTTTAGATTGTAATTTTAAAGATGGAGCCTGCAGTTGCCCTGAGACATGCAATCATACATTTGGTTGACTGGTGCTCACTCATCTCCCATCTTCATTTATCTTCTGAGGATCATCTGAGTCTTTGGAAAATATCCCTCAGATATTTCCAGCTGTGAGGTTTCAGTGCATGTTCAAATATTTTCTTTTTTTCCTTTTTGGACATCCCTTCCAGCATGGCAGCAAGCCAAATGATGCTGTGGCTGCTGTGCTCAGCCAAATAAACTTTGTGGGTTTAAAGCCTCCCATCAAGATTGAGTATTGTTTTTTATTTTGGTTATTGCTAAATTACCTGTTTAATCTGCACATTACAAGAGGAAACAAAGGTAGAATGTGAGGTGAAGGAGAGGGTGAAGTATGGTGGCCCAGAAGTGTCCCTACAATATAAGAGCCACGATACTGAACAGTTAGCCTCTAAACTCCACAATTAGCTGCAACAGAACACAAAAGCAACAATGAAAGTTGCACCGCTGTTATTTTATTTGTTTATTTATTTTTCGGAAGTTACACCACACAAAATGGGCAACGGTGAAAGATAAGCCGAAGGAAGTGAGAGCCAAGGGAAGTTTATTTACACGTCACGGTAAACATTTATAATAGCACACACTCAAATTAAAAACATTATTTACTATCCGTGTTTTACTCACTTCTGGTGCTTTTTCCAAAAATTCTTAATTTTTTATCCATTACGACTGAAAATTGCTCCACTTCCTGTGTTGTAACTTTCACTGTGCCCACTTTGTGTAACTTCCAAAGAAAACAAAGAAAGCAGTGTAACTTCTTTTGCAGCTTTTATAGGGAAGAGAAGAAAAAGCAAAGATACAGCAGATAGAAAGCAACAGCCACAACTCCAACTACCAGCCAGCTGCTACACCTGCAAAGAAACTTCACAGAAAGCATTCTACTGCCTCTGTAAGAAAACAAAGCAGAGAATCATTTGGAGGAGACAAACTGAGAAAAACATGAATAAAAACAACAGCGGTGCACAAAAACATAACTGTAGCTGTTGGTGATCAAACCTTCAGGACATCACAGTGACTGTATGAGCTTGTGTGTTAGTGAGTGAAAAATACAAGTAATGCCTTATGTTTACTGATCATCCAAATGCAGGGATGCCCCTCTGAGGATCAGAAGCAAACAAAGAAGGTAACCAGCTGCGACCACGGGGCAGGAAACCCAGCAAGCCCAACGCAGGGATGGCCACACACCCACCCAGAAGATGACAGACAAAGGCCCCAGCCAGAGTCCCTACAGCCACGGAGCACCCAGGGGGCAGCCCAGAGCTGGCATGTCGATGTGGTGCAACTCTCTAAAGGAATGTTTCCAACACTTTAGTGAATCTATGACACCAGTAAAGAAGGCAGTTCTGATGGTAAAGAGGGACTGGACCCCCAGATGGAACTAGCAAGGTGGCCCTGATAAAGTGGACAGTGAGCGCATGTATGAGAAGAAAATGTGAGTAAATACAATAAATGCAAACAACAGCAGCAGTATATGCACCTCCTGTAAAGGTTGATGATGACGACACACACACACACACAAACACAAACACTGATCTACCTGCATGACTCCACCTTAAAACACATCTTTGTAATGCCACGGGTGTTAATTAAATTGAATACTCTGTGATTTGTAGCAGCTACAGAGAAGCTGACATGAATTTCATTCAACTCGACATGTGTGCATACAAACACACACTTGCACACGTAAACAAACCACAGATGAGAGCCTTACTCTGCACTCGCTGTCAGAGACACTGTGTTCAGCGGCTGGAGGAGATGCATCCTGACAACATAAAGGACTGTTGTGGTAAGGACTTAAACCCAAGCAAGTACATCCAGGAGACGAGGGCAGTAATGTGTGTCTGTCTCTGAGTGTGTGCTTTAGCATCTGTTTGGATGAATGCCCCCGTCTGATCCACCGTTACACAACATCTGCATTATTCAGACTCTTCCTCTGCAGTCTGGCTTTCGGACATGAGGCCTTTCAGTATGAAAGTATGAAAATTTCTATCGTTTTTACACGTTTCTATGCAGAATTAAGCTCAAAAGTTGCATGTCTAGCTGCATGTGCTGTGCAAGTGAATTATAATTAATGTTTTATGCAAACATAACGTCTCATTGGATCATCATCTGTTCTTCAGGCCCTTTCATTGAATTTTATAAATAAATAATGGGCCTGCGTGGGACTAATGCATGGACACTGATGCACACAAATGGCTTCAGTTGGATAAAAAAAAAGTAAATCTTTGTGGAAAAGTGCTATTTCTTTAATTAAATTGAATTTAATTTAAAGATTTTAAAATGAATTTAACTACAGATTAACAATAATAGAAGCAAAACTAAGCCTGAATGGAGAAGCAGAGTGGGAAAGAAACCATCCCAATGGATGCATGGCTTGTAGAACCACCTTCAGCAGCAATAAGCAGTTTTCTGTGATATCATCAATCATCACATCACAGGTCCTGCTCTTGGGGTTTTTGCAGATTCTTTGAGCGCTGCATAGTGTCATTTCGCTGGGACGACCACTTACAGGACAGGCAGACAAATATTTAGTTTTCTTTTCAGCATTTTAAAATCTAATATCTGACGAAAATGTAAAGCACACAAACGGCGTACAGACTGTACATCAGCAGGAGCAGGCGAGCAGGATAAAAAGAGAATCTGGTAAATCCTTAAAATAAAACAAAGTACAGACTCTGGATCATATATATTTCATCACCACGCCAACATCACCAGCAGATAAGACTTCCACTGGATAACAAGGTGTTCATCAGTAAACCTCCATGTTCCACCACAGACACGTTAAAAAAGGTCCAACACCACAAAGAGACTAGACCCAAACGAACTGGGGACAAATGTGAGGAGAAGTAATGCGATCTGGAAGTAAACTGATGGCTTCTATTTATAAAAATGGAGGATTGAAACAAAACGACATGATTTTTTTAAGCAAAGAGAAAAAAGGAACTCGGACCCTTTAATGACTGTTAAATTACTATGACTTTAAGTTGTAATCCACCACCTGTAGCCATTTATCCCAAGAAATGACTTCATGATCGCTCATTTCTCTCACCCATTCATTCATTCATCCATCCTCCCTCCCTTCCTCTGCCTCAGTCATACATCCTCCTCTCTTCCTCATTCATCCTTCCATGAACAAGCTGTTCATGTCAATGGAATTCATGCATGTGCAAAAGCCTCATGTTCCATGTTACTACTTTGCATTTTACAAGAATTTTGCATATAATAAACCTGACTTTATGGGAGCTTTTAATATCTGCCTGCTTTCTACACCACTGTTTGTTTGTTTTTTTTGTGTGTGTGTGTGTGTGTGTGTGTGTACTTTTCCCCTCGTGAAACTGCTCCAAACAGCCGAGTTTAATATTTGTTTGTCCTTCACATCCTCCCTTGCGTCCTTGCATCCTGCACTAATAAAATCATAATGGCAGTTTTTTAACTTTTTATACTTTTTTTATTATTCATACGTCCACCTCTTGTGCCCCCTTCAGTTGTGGCAGCGAATCGCTTCTGTTACGCAGGGACTCCACAGAGACATAGGTGGGTTAATTTATCAATCCTGAACACAAAGTAATGGTCTTACTTAAACAGAACTGAAGGAGTCGGTTGGAGGGACAGGAACCAGGAACGGAGAAGGGGTGAGTCCATGAAGTGCGTAGGTTTAAGGTCCGACAGGGAGTGACTGAGGTGCTGGTGTATATGAGGACTGGGAAGTTAACGGGAGACAGGTGTGACTGGTTGGGCGTGATTATGATGAGCAAATCAGGACCTGGGGCCTCTTGACCAGGTCATGTTTGCAAATGAGAACTGGTTCTCAAACATTTTTTACCTGGTTAAATAAAGGTTAAATAATAATAAATAAAAATCTGAGATGAGCTGCCGGAGGACTACCAGTTATTTCACACATAAAGGTATGCAGAGAAAGTTTGCATGACCTCCTGCTCCTGCTGAGATCTTCCAGGTATAATGCTAAATATATATTAACTAATTCCACTTGCTAGTCTGTTCATCTATTCATTTCTATATCTGCTTTATCCTGATTGGACTCACATTCACTTTTAGGGTCAATGTAGAATCACCAATTAACAGTTTTTTGGGACGTCATGCATGCACATGAAAGTACAGATTAATATTTAACATTTATTCATTTGAAAACAATTTACATTATTTATATACATTTATATTTTATTAACGGTAATATAACGAATATAATAACACATAATGCACAATAACCTGCATTTAACCAGTTAAATATTAAACAAAACCTCATCATCACTTTCAGTAGCAGCGTCATCATGACATCATGACATCTGATAGGCCAGAGTCATGTGACACAACAGGAATACACTGTGCCTGGGCTTTGGATGCAGTTTTATTGCCTTAAACTGTTAAAAAGGAAAAGAAATGGATGTTTTGTAGTAGCAGAGTGGTAGCTTGATACTCAAAAAAGTGTCACAGCTGATATTTTGACTGGCAGAGTATGGATACGCTGGTCTCTGGTCCAGACAACTGCTGGATATTTTCTCTTCTTCAGACCATCTCTGGAAACCCTGGAGATGGTTGTGGGTGAAAATCCCAGGAAATACTCAGACCAACAACCATCCCATGTTCAAAGTCACTTTCTTCTTCTCCTTGCTTTCTCATTCTTATGCTCAGTTTGAACTTCAGCAAGTCGTCTTCATCATGTCTACATGACTCCATGCTGTCGTGTGATTGGCTGATCAGATATTTGTGTTAATAATTGAACAGGTGAATCTAATGAAGCATGTATAACATTTTTTTAATTAACCAAGTGCTTTAAAATCCAATACTGTACCTTCAGAATGAACATTTAGTTTGGTATTTTGTTAACTGGGTGTTCACAAACAAGGACCAGACCACAGCAATGTGAGACCACTGGTTTAAGCAAAAGTATCCGAAAGTATGGAGTAGTTTGTAGATAGATTTGCAGTTTCTCTGATTGGCTCATTGGGTTTCTCGTCATTGAAAGCTGGAAGGAGGAGACTCCTGATGGGAGTCTGTCTCAGGATGTCAGTGACCTGAGCCAACTTAGATCCTCTCCCAGACAGAACCTGAAAAAGAGGCGAGTAGGTGTGGTGACAAACAGATGAGTGTATGAAGAGGAATTAGAAACAATGAACAAATGAGGGAAGAAGGGACAGGTGGAAGTTGAAGAATTATAAACTGATGAATGAATATGGAAGGTGGTGTTGAAAGAGCAAACAAACAGCTGTGAGTGGGTGAACAGGTGATTAGAGGAGCAGTGGAGGTGTGCCCTCGCACCTGTTTAATTTCATTAAGCAGGAGTAACATAACTGGAGTGCACAGAGAAGCAGAGGCAGGGTTTTAGCTGTTTTCTGGCAGCTTCAATTTCTAAGTTGTCTGACCTAGGGCCTTATCTTCCTTGGTCTGATTTGTGGAGACATGCTAAGGCCTTTGAAACAACCCCACTGTTACTCTTCTTCTAATTAATGGAAGAGTTGCTGTTTTTACATGCTACAAGAATTTCAACTGTCTCCTCATGTGTTCTGTTACTCTGACAAATCACACGTAAAGATGTGTTGAATAAAACAATAAACAACATGGGGTGTAAAGACAAGATCAGTTTCAGAGGATATTTTCCTGATTCCATTGGGAAATTTGAAAATAAATAAATAAAAAAGTGCGTTTCTGCCTCTTTTGCGTCATTTTCTTCTATACCATCTCCAAGGTGCAGCAGCATTAAAACGCAATGAGATATACTGCACCAAACTCAGACGTGTGTACAAAATCCTCCATGTTTCTTCCCCCAGAGTCAGTGCTGGTAACCTTCTACCATCTGGAGACAACGAATGCAGAGTCGGCGAGTGCACGCTGTATTTATATGATTCCATGTGCTGTGAGAAACACAGCGAGAAAGAGCCATGGGGGAAGCGATTGGTTTTGTTAATGGCTGACTATTAACCTAAATGAAAGCTGATTTGAAATTGATGAGTTTGTTTTTGTGCTTGGTTTGCATATGGAAAGCAAATTTATTAGAATCAGAATTCTCGCTGCATCCAGGGAGGCACTTAATCACAGGAAAGAAAACCTTTCAGACCAAATGTACTCATGTCACTTTTCATCACACCAGATAAGAGCTGATTTTCCTCATGCTGGGCAGCCAGAGACCGATCACTGTTTACTAAATAGAGTATATAAATAGAAAGAGAGGAGAAAAAGAATAAAAACCATCTGCTGCTGCCTCATCATGCTGATACGAGTGGTAGATAAAGTGGCTTCAGTGTTTTAAGACATACAATAATACAATCGAGTGCATTTACAGCATAGTGTTTTGTGCAAAGTTGCAGTTAACTTGTGCTGCTAGCAGCCCCTACAGGCTTATTGTTCATTACATCCTCTTAATCTTCATTTATGCTCTACATTAAAGATGCATAAACATGCAAATGGTGCCTTCTGTCTGTCTTCTGCATCCTTTACGTGCACATTTTAGTCCATTTTCAGAAAGCTTGTTAATGCAGGCGTAGCATATGGAGTAGTTCCTCCAGAAACAGTGGGGGCAGTGTTATGCAGTTTAGCTTATGCGTGACCAGCGAAAGAAACAAAGAAGAAGCAGTGATGCATTTAAATGCCATGCAGACCATCGCTGTCTGCTGTGCTGCCTCTTTTTATGTCGCTCTCTGAGAATGAATATTATCTTCTTCACCATTTTATTCTTTGTCTGAAACTGACATCTGAACTCAGAAATGAACTCTGCACTGCCCTCTAGTGGATGTTTTGCCATCATAAAGGAGGCATCATGTGGGCAGTGATGTTTAAGAACATTTGACACAGATGTACCTATTTAGGTAAAAGGGAGCGTAACTGAGTTGTTCTGGAGTCCCTAGAGCTGACTGTAGATAGACAAATGGTTCAAAAGCTTCACAACCCTGAATTTTCACTCTGTTTACAACACTGATTAACAACTGCATGTCCTAAGCCTGAGGCTCCTCACTCCTCTAATGAATTGCTACAATGACTTTTCAATCATTTTTAATAATATTTATGTTTTCTCCTTTGGGTGTTAATAAAGAAACATTATATCCAGTCTCGTCTTATCTAGGAGGGAAACCCAGACATCCTTCTCCCCAGTGGCTCTCTCCAGCTCCTCCTGTGGGATCCCAGTAGGGCCTCCGAGGGGAGGTGCTCAGGAGGCGTGCTAATCAGATGCCCAAACTATCTCAGCTGACTCCAGATGTGATCTTCTCAGCTGATCTCTCTGGCTGAGCCCTGCTTCCTTCAGAGGGAAATCTCTTTTAGATTCTTGTATCCACAGTTTCATTCTTTTGGTTAGTACCCAGATCTAGTAATCAGTAATAGTTGTAACGTATAGTTTAGACTTTCATTCTGGCAGCTTCTCACGTCACTGTGAACCAGCCCAGTTCACGCTGAAGATGGAGCCAGCTGAGGAGGCCGACAGAACCACGTTATCTGGATTCATAGAGATGAAACCCTGAGGTTCCTGAACTAGACTCACACTTTCTTGACATCCTGTCGACGAACACCACAGAAAAGACTAGTAACAAGTAAGATGTTACCTTAAAAACTCTCAGGCCTTAATTTGGTTTTAATTCTGGATTTATGATTGATAAAACTTGGATATTTGCATAGCACAGGATCTCTTGTCAGTATGGGAGATTATAGCAACCAAAGTTCATGGATATTTCATTTACTGATAATTTAATGATGTATGTCTAGTCTGCATTAAGTTATTCCTCAGGGATGAAGAGATCTGAAGAATTTAAATAAAACACAATCTATACTGAGGAGAGATTAAGGAATTTAATCCATCTATGACTGTTTAAGGTTATATGAGCTGGATTTCTAGATCAATATAACTGAAATATGATATGATATGAACGGCAGATCTTCAGAGTGAATGTGTTTGGGCTGAGACTGCGATTGTCCCAGCCCAATTTAACCTTTAATCATTTCCCAACTTATTGACTTTGTGCTTGTCTTCATCACCCAGCTTAAGTTTGCCACTGTGACATTAGTAAGCCTCCTGTATTAAACTAGTCACTCCCACAGAGCATTTAAAGACATGTAGGATTGATTATCCATTACCCGCAGTCAGATGGTTTGAGTTTACACAACCACATGTCTTTCACATGTACTTAAGAATCAGAAAGTCTAAGGATCTGGATGCAAATTGCGTAGAAGTGCATAAAGAGCATTCTGTGATCTATCCGAGTGGTAAGCAGACAGATTGGTTTTAAAATGGGAAAATGTTCAAAGTAACTGCACTTAAGGTCAATGAAAATGAGATGAAAGTCACAGCCGATGTAGCGACAGGCTAGAGGATTGGATATCAAGGTTTCAGTCAGCCTGAACTGGTGTGTGTCTCACATCATCAGACAGGAAACAGACTCCTGGGAGGAAAAAAGTGAAGAATATGTGGTTAGATCAGGAAGGTAGAGAGATCCTTCAGATGCAGAACAGGACACATCTTCAGATAAAGAGCGACATGATGTTCACCTGCTGGTTCTGCAGAGAGAAAGTACACCATGAGAGAGGCAACCAAAAGCACAGCAATAGCTGAGATTAACTGAAGCCTCAGAGAGCTGCAGATTTGGCTGATTATTCTCGAATGGCTCATCATTGCATAATTTGTAACACATTCAGTTACTCAGGAATGTTTGACAGGGTCAGGATCTCAACTGGGAAGTCAGCATCTGCAGCTGAGGCCATGAGACTGCTGCCAAACGTCCTTGACTAATAAGACTGTGATAGAACTTGCCACCTGCTACCCTGGAAGACAGAAAAGTGGGCCATCTACAAGGTGGTTAACATTTTCAGAGGGAGTATTTTAAGCCATTACACTTTCCAAAACCTCACAAATTAGACTTGTTACAGTGTGTTATAATTCTTCACCACCCGTTCAACATTCAAAGCACTTAAACAATGAACCCGCTGACATGACTAGTGTTGGGCACGTTACTTTGAAAAAGTAATTAGTTACAGTTACTAGTTACTTCTCCCAAAAAGTAACTGAGTTAGT
>JBAFTC010000024.1:24255047-24265139 GCA_037177435.1 Melanotaenia nigrans | reverse complement strand
GCCATAGAGGAGCATTATTTTTCTTCTTTTCACACACACATACAACTTTCTGCTCACTGGTTGATCTTTGGCTGCTCAAATAAAGATAAGCTGAATTGAATCTCTGCGATCATCTTTACAAACTGGGTGTTTCTGACGGCTGGAGGCAGACTACCTGCTCTTCATCACACCCGTCAGCTCACAGAGAGGAAGAGGAGTATCTTTGGGAGGAAAACATGAGCAGAATTCCAGATGTTTTCATCAGTTTTCATTTCTGTTCTCAAAAAACAATTTTGATTCAACATAAAAAAAATAAATAAAATAAAATAATCAGGTAAATGTTGATGGAGGAATGTCTGTGTTTCCATCCTCTTCCTCCTCTGATGAAGACCTTGAAGATTTTTCTGAAAAACAGGTCTGCAAAAAACAGTCTGCAGCTGATGTTACCCACAATGCAATGCTGCAGCCAGAGTTAAGTCGGAGGAGTCGAGGGGTCACCACAGCGATCTCAGTCTGTTTGAACAACTGCAGCTGATTATCAGGAGACGGAGCCATGTCTGAGGAAGACCAGCAGAGAGCCTTCATCGCAGGAGAAGCTGCTCTTTCTGTTTTAATAAAGCTGACGGGAAAGCTGCAGCTCAGCACTTAAACAACGAGTTCAAACACAGGGAATCCTCCGAAGCCTCACAAACAGCTCCACATTAATTCTGTTTCTGTCTTCTTCCAGCTTCATCTGATGTTTTCTTGTTCCTGCTGCAGATCTCAGTTTCCCCTGAGACCCACAGAGACATTTACACACATTTGGAAACACTTGAGCTAAATATTCAGAGCGAGTAAGAGGGAACGGCTTCAACCAGCAAACCCAGTTCAGGCATCAGGTGAGCTGGCCGTTCCACCACCTAATCCGACCTCCAGGTTGCTTTAATCAGGCTAAACAGAAAGAGCCGACGGAGCAACTTTTAGTTGAGCTTTTTAAAAGAAAAGAACCAGACATCCACCTGATCTGAGGCTAGAGACAGAAACTCCAGCCTCAGATGAACATGGCAGATCAGACTGGCTCATTATTTACTGAGCAGAAACTAAAAGCCAGAATCCGTCTGAAAAAGTCTGTTTGTCCTTACTGCTTCCATGAAATAAGAAGGTAAGGGTGAAAGTTTATTTACAAATTATTTGGAGTCATTTGATTACAATGAAGCAGCTGCCAATCTTCCAAAATGTGGATGTCTTAGCAGTTTCAGCCCAAGATTGTCTCTGCAATGCTGAGAGAAACCCAAGAGCTACATATCAGAGTCTCCAGGCCTCAGGTAGCATGTTAAATGTTACATTTCCTGTCAGTCTAATTAGAAAAAGGTTGAACCAGTGATTTATTTGGAAGGGTTGCAGGAGAAAGCCTTTCCTCTCTAAAGGCCCATTTGTGCTTTACGCTAAAGACGGATACGGAGCATTTTGTGATTGAATACCCTGGTGGCGCAAATGGAGTAGTACCACCAGAAACCATGGGGGCAGTGTGTTGCTGTATTGCTGTATTGCTGTATAGCTGAATAGCGACCCAAAGAAGGAACAAAAAAGAAGTCGGGATGCATTTAATGGCCACACAGACACAGCATCACTGTGCTGCCTCTTTCTGTGTGTCTTTCTAAGAATGAACATTATCATGATGCATGAAAGTATGAGAACATGGCATTTGACATACTTATTTATGTACATAAAGGGAACATAAATGGATCTTAAGGTTACCTTCAAACCAGGATGGTCCGGGTGGCTCGGTTCAGTTGGGCGAGGACAGCAGAGAAATGTTGCACCTTTCTTTGGTTTGGTTTGCTTTCACACTGTGTTGTACTGAACCGTCACACAGTTACAACAACTGCTCAGTAGGGGCGATATTTCCTAAAACGTCCACTGGCCGAAAAGAAAAAAGCAAAAGGAAGAAGAAAATCAGGCTAATTGATTGGCCAGGATCGAAAACAGCTTGTTCACCGCCAGTGAAGAATAGAACAAAAATAAATATCTGCAGACTTGGGTTTCTGTTTTTATTTTTGGTTAATAATCTGTCTAGAATGAGCCGCCGGAGAGGCAGCGACAAATCCAGCAATGTGTCCTACATCATTCCCTCTCTTTGGTTCACTGGATGTTTGCTTTCACACTGTAAGCGAATCGCACCAGGGTTCACTTGCAAAGACTCCTGGTTTTGTTTGTTTGTTTGTTTGTTTGTTTATCAAGTTTGGTTTTTTTAATAATGGAAGAAGATATTTTCTTTCAATTTTTGTGGTCCAAAAACAGGAATAGACAGAAGAAATAACTTTTCAAGGCCAACCCATTACTATTTTTATGTTTCTATATTAAAAGGGTGTACACCAAATGAATATTCAAAGTATTGCACAAGAGTATGTAAATAAAGAAGTAAATAGATAATATCTGCACCCAAACAGCAACACGCAGTTTGTGGTAAAACATTCATCGACAGGAACAAAAGACAGGGTGGAGGGACGATGATCTGGGCTTGTTCTGTAGTCACTGAGTGGGCCGTGAACTCCTCTGGACACCAAAGAGTCAGAAGTGAGTCCCTCTGTCCAGCAGCTAAAGCTTGGCTGAAACTGGTTCATGCAGCAGGACAATGATCCCAAACACAGCAGCAGATCTACAACAGAACCAGCTGTTGACCTGGTCCAGACCAGGTTGAGGTGCTGTGGTGGGACCTTCCAAGACCTGCAAACCTCAATGAATTGATGAAGAGTGGTTTGTTGTTTTAGCTTCTGTTGTTTCCTGTTTCCTGTGTTTTGGACTTCCTGTTTACAGTCATATTCTTTTTTTAGTAACTGAACCATCTGTTCAAGGTGGAGTTAAAATTACCATTATTGTTGTTTCTGTTTTAAAATAATGTCCTTCCTGTTTTTATTTAATAATTTATTAATATTTCACAAACAAAATGATTCAGAAATTAATCTATGAATGAAAAAGACTCAATAAGAGATAAATAATTAAAGGTGAGACACAGAAATCCAGATCTTTGGCTGGGAGTTTTAGCAGCTCAGTTTCAGGGGAAGTTTCTCAGAGCCTGAAGGTTTTCACGGTGAGCAGCAGTGAAACTTCTCTGCCTGACTGACGGGTCGATATGAGCCGGTTCTGGACCCGTTTAAAAGCCTCTTTAAGGGCTCGATGACAGAGAGGCTCATTTTACCTGCTGAGGAAGACAAAGACTTAGTGTCTGACTGCGGTGAGGTCACAGAGCAGAAACCACATCAGAAAGATCAGCTGACAGCAGAAACCAGCCGGTACCATCCCCTCGGTGATGACACGGTGCGGATCCCACATGGAAACACAGCTGCTGGGACAGGACCACTCAGAGAGCTGAGACTGGTCCCAGGCACGGGGAACTAACCGGGTTGACCCCGGACCACTGTTCAGAGACAGTGAACTCATCACGTTGATCATGTCTGCCCTCCAGACTGGCTCAGGTTTTTAGTTTGACTTACATATTATTTTTCAGTTTTCAGAGCTGAAACAGCCTTCTCACATGTTCATTAACAGCTGGAAACAAAAGTTCAAACCGTTTGTAAAGACGCGCAAGCAGCACCTCTAACCTAGACCCTGAACCAGGTCTAAACCAGGTCTGAGTCAGCTGTGAGTCTAAGAGGAAAACGTCTTCAGAGAGGCAGAAGTTCATGACTCGTTCCCACAGCCTGAGGCAGCCATGGGGGGAGGGGCGGGACAGGAAGCAGGCGCCTGGCCCCATCTGACCCCGTCTGGAGTCTGAGGACCAGTTCTCCCATTTCACTACAGCCTTCATACATACACACACACACACACACACACACACACACACATACACACTGCCCCATGCTATTGCCACATTACTACCAAAAATACAAATTGAGATATGAATGAGTGTAAGAATGTATTTATTTTAACAAACATGAACTTTCAACATGGCAGCAAAAGCATAACAAACCATCCATCCATAACAAACGATGGCAGGTCAGTTTTCAGGGAGATAGTTCAACTCATTCTGAACAGTTAGTTTAATTTTTGAGCATTAAAGCGTACTGCCTAATTTTCAGTTCCACAAAGTGGTTGATCACTTGACCCTGACTCAGCTTTAAGAAAACCAGGAAGAGTTGTGTCTCATTTGGATAATCATCTGCTTCAATTCAGCTTTGGTTTGAAGTGACTGGGTCACTTTATTTAGAAGCTATTGAAGAAAATAGGATTTATACAGGGGCTTGTGCCCCAGTAAATGGGGTCTGGCAACACCTCAAGTCTGGGACTACAGTTATTTAACTCCCGGGAAACAAGTCTAAAAGTACAATAATAGGAAAAAATGGCATAACCCTGGATTCTGCAGGTTGTGTTGGAAAAACAGCATCTGATTGGGTCAACTCTGTGACAGTTGCAAAAGTATTTTATTTTTGACTGTACTGTGAACATCAGCCTGCACAGAGACTAAGTTACAAGATGAGCTTCAGTCAGATAAATGTAATCTGTTGTTCTGTCCTGAGCTGGTTCAGTCGGCGTCAGAGCCTACACGTTAGGTGTTG
The DNA here is from genome assembly GCA_037177435.1 of Melanotaenia nigrans. Lineage (NCBI taxonomy): Eukaryota > Metazoa > Chordata > Actinopteri > Atheriniformes > Melanotaeniidae > Melanotaenia > Melanotaenia nigrans. The sequence goes on along the minus strand of JBAFTC010000024.1, from coordinate 24,260,625 downwards.
ATGGGTAGTAAATGTGTGTTTCTGTAAATAAAAAGTGAGCAGTGACCACCTTTGTAAGCCTAAGCGCTCTCATTGAAAATTAGTGTGTGCAGCCGGTATTTTTCTCCTAACACTGCTGGTCGGCGCTGGAACTGATAAAAACCTACCACTGCTGCATGACTGCATGCTGACTAAACACCAATGTGCAGGGTTATACTAGCAGATATGTTCAATTTTATAGATATGGTGCTAAAAGTAAACTTCCAGTAATAAAATCTACATGGTTGGTTATTTAAATATATAATTGACATCAATTTAGGTGTGTCTACCATTTATAAGGTCTATATGTAAACTATATGAGCTCAGGTCATTATGTTTTATGATGTATTCAGTAGTCCTTGTGAGCTCACCTCTTGTAAGGTTAAGCAGGGAAAGGTGCCCTGCTAACTGCCTGGACATCATTTTATTATGACTTGTTGTCCACTGGCTTTGACATATGGACATATAACAAACAGCATCACAAAAAATACACACAGAACATGTCTATAGAATTAAATAAACAGCACTAGCAGAGTTTCAGGAAAACTAAAAGGTTCTGGAGACGACTTAAGCTCAGGGAGAGGTAAAGCCCTCAAAATGAGGAAGAGCGAGACACGCTCAGACATGAAAGTGAAGGTCATTTAGACATAAAGAGTGATGCAATCCTCCAAGACGAGGAGAAAGGAAAAGAAACAGAGAGGTGAAAAGGTGACAGGCGAATGTGTGACAGAGTATCCTGCATTATTATATTCCATGTTGAAGTGGGTGAAAGCAGACAAGCGTGGAGATAATGGCCATCTCATCCATTAATGTATGATTCATAGACAAGCACAAGATATGAATCAATGCATCAGTAGGCTCAGCTAAATCAAGACAGGGTTGGAGTGTTATCTTTCAGTAGATGCTCGACTGATAGCCTCTGGAGACCAGCAGAGAATATCAAAGGGGGCATTGGCTCGTTCTCTTTTCATGAGAACAAGAACAGGACATCTTATTTTCAATACTCCAACTCTATCCATTCATTACTTTAACATTAACCCTCAAATATGTAGCTTTCCAAACATTATTGCACAGCTCTGGTGGCAGGTTGTGAAGTTAAGGTGGAGAATACACTAGCTTTGTAACCTGGCATAGGGAACCGGCTCCATTATGAGCACAACTGTTTATATATTTGTTTGCGTACAACATTTTTTTCTGCAGGATTCCAGAAGGGGCATTATAGAACTCTAATTCAGATGGGGTGAATTTGTAGGATGGAAACCTACCAATAAATATGGTGACAATAAATTAGGTTAATGTTTGGTTAAATTAGTCTCAGTAGACCTATGGTTGACAAATTTTCAGAGCCAGTCGTCTCACCATCATCTTCCTCTGTACATGGACATAAATTGTCCTAATCAATCAGTATTTCTTTCTCCTTCTGTTCCCCTTCTGACACTTTGCTGCTTCACACTCTCATCTGCCTGCATTTTCTGTCAATATTCTGGCTTTTCTACCCAAGAAATTCATGGGTAGCAGCTCCTGGATACTCATTAATCACTGGGACTGTATTTATAGTAGATTTTGTTAGATACTTCTATTTTTAAGACTCTTGTCAGTGTCACATCAGCTTAGCCTACAAATAGCAGAAGCCTTATCTACAGCCTTATCTCAGAAGCTAAAGCTGACTAGCCAGAAGATGACGCCCTTGTACAGATGACCACTACAACTTTCTACAGAATTATTGAACATTGCAATACGAACTACAAACCGTACTGGAACACACAAAAAACTAAAGACATTGTGATTTTTTTTGTTTATGGCTCTGCCATTTTGCCCAGCGCTTCATGAAGATGTGTTCCTTGATTCGCAGGCAGTAAGTTAGTTTTTCCATAGAGTGGATTTCTGGGTACAGCATATGTCATAATACCATCAGTTATTACAAAAATCCTCTCCCATTAAGGTTTTAATTTTGTACATGACTAGAAGATATGAGAGTCATTAGCACATGCATACCCACACTGTCTCCAACAACACTGCCGACGACCTTTTACAAACCAAATTCCCTCCATCCTTCAGAACTGGTCGAAGTTTGTTGTGTGATGCACATTGTAAACCAGTCACTCTCTGACAAGACAATACCCAGCTCTTCCTCCCATTTTGATTTAACATAAAAAGTATTGTTTTCATTCAATGTCTGCGTTCCTCTATATAGTTTAGAAACACTTTGCTAGACAGACACTCTGTAAAGATTTTTATTAGGTCATTCCAATACTTAAAAGTCCTTTTCTTATTTCTGTGTTGAAGAAGTGTCAAACTTGTAGATATCTAAACAGATCTGTATTTTCTAGATTGAATTCTGATTTAATCTTTTCAAATTATTTCAAAATATTCCCCTCTAGGAACAGGCATAGCGCTGTTAGGCCCTTCTCATTCCACCAAATTTGGAGCGAAAGTGAGCCAGATCAAGATTTTTGCATCCTTCAACAAATTATCATTTTTAACCAATTAAATGACTCCAACAGAGTAGGAGCTAGTACTTCTTTGAATCTTTTGTACCACTCACTAGTACAACCATGGCCGCCAGGGCATTTGTTGGAGTTTAAGTTATCAATTGCGCTATCCAATTCCTTTATAGTGATGGGAGAACTTAAGGTTTTATTTTGTGTTGTCCCTAAGGACGACAAGTCTAATTGTGACAAATAGTTAAGTATATTGCCTTTTCTATAATAGTCTGTAAAAATGGTGTGAATTTGGTCATTGTTATAGGTCAGATTACCAGTTGAAGGATCCCTTATTTTGGTAATTACATATTTTAGCTTAAAAAAAATTCCTGTTACTCTCTGGCGGGACACAGATGTTAGCAAAGGTAACCAAGACATCGTCAATTTTCCGTTTAGAAATTACGTATCAGCCCTCATTATCGCCCACCTCTGAGAGCAGTTCAAACTTCACCGAATTAGAAAGAAGGGTTGCTAATCCTCTCTGTCTGCCATTTCTACAGGAGCTATAAAGGGTGTTTGAATAACCAAATACTTTAAGTTTATCATGTTCTTGATTTGACAAGTGTGTCTCTTGTAGGAAAGCTGCATGTATACCATCCTTTTTCATTTTTGCTAGGACTCTTTTTCTTTTAACTGGGTTGCCAATACCACTTCAAAGAAGCTATCTTCAAGTTATACATCTGCTTGGAATAAACAACTTTTCTGTAAAAAACACAGTGATCCCGAAAAAAACGTAAAGAAAAATACCAAAAACCGAACTGACTTCCAAACAAGTGGGAGACTGGTGCTCCCGAACCATGACCCTGTTGGTGGGTCAAAGGTAAAGCCTCTCTGACTAAAAGGGCCCAGAGTGGACAGCTAAAGTGCCTAAGTACATAAACACTTCCATCCTAACAGTCCAACAATGAGTAACCAAGTTAAAAACAATACCTTGTCTCCCACACAATCTTTTCACAGTAGTGAGGTAAGTGAATCCGAACCGTTGAAATACCACAGTCATGAGTGGTCTGCGCCATCGTAATCTCTTCGGAATTCCAGCAGCATTGTCTTGGCTCTCTGGGCCAGGGATGGGGGCGAGCTGACCCACCGCCAGCCCAGAAGGTCTTGAAGTCGAGTTGATGCACTGGTCTCGCAGTCAGACGTTTCTGGTACATCCACTTGAAATCTCCATCTCTTCAACTTGTTTTAAGCCTCCCGTGCAATGCGGTATGTGCCCGCGCCAGTGAATCTTTATATTTGCAAACGGTGTTTGGAGGCAAATGCCCTTGTCTTTCAGTGCTTTCTTGATACTGGCATATTCCTTGAGCCTTTTAACGTATGGGTAATTGTGGTCAAAAAAGACGTTCCTCAAGCCCACCTGGATCTTGCCTTTCTTCCACACGCCCTTCAGAACCATCTCTAGTGCTATTGCCACCAGGACTGCCAGCCTTGGATCCCGAAGCGCCTTTAACAGAATTTTTCGAAATTTTTACTCCCTACCGTCTTGTCCCCTTCAGATGATAGACACAATGAATTAGGTAGATGGAGTTAACAAGTTTTCTGGGAATTCAAGGTGTCGTGGGAGAGAGGTTATCAAGTGTGACCGACTACTCCATGTACGACACCAGAAGTTGAGGTATACGTTTTACTGGTGCACAAAATGTACTGTGATCGCCTGCAGCCAATGATGGCCAAGTATGTCATCACGAATCATATGAGTCGGGTGTGTGTCTTCACCTCCGCCGATCCCCTGAGACTGATTCACCGAACCCCTGTGGTTCAATCAAACCCAGGTTAACAACCACTGGCCTAGAAGGAAAAAAACACCTCAGCCCCCTCCTGAAGAAACCCCCAAAGCTTCTAATGAGGATCCATCCCCTTGATCTCATCATACTCCATCCTTTACCCCATCCTCCCCACCCTAACCCTGGACAGATGAAGAAGCTGAACCTGCCCCAGTCCCATCTTTTCACCCCAAAACATCCCACTTCATCCTCCCCCACCAGTTCCCCAGCAAGCTCTGGCCCTGTCATCCCAGCCCCAGCACCCACCTCCCCTCCCTCCAGAGAACCAAACTCCTCATCTGTCTCCACAGCCTGATAACAGCACAGCGTCTGACTGATATGGGCTGGGTCCAGGCTGCAGCTATGTGGGTACTCATGGCTCTCTCCAGGATAAGCCGGGGCCCAAGACGCAAGTAGTTTCTTTCCCTGTTTAAAAAAAAAAAGCAAGATTTACCCAAAACACTCTATAAATTTATCAGATCTTGTGTTCATGCCTCACCCTGCCCAGAACAAAACCTGGAAAGATGTTTTTAGCTCATTAAAGCTAGATCTACTAAATGTCAGATCTTTGGCTGGGAAAACATTTTTAATCAATGATTTTATTACAAAACACAAACTTAATTTCTTAATTTAACTTATTGCAAGCAGATATCCAGATGACCTCCCCTCTTGTGTGTTGTTCCTTCACAAACAGGCCACCTAAATACTGTACAACATTTTCTGACTTTGCTAAACTGCTGCCAATAATTTGTGTTGGCTCTGACTATGTAGTTTTTGTTATTGAATGTTCCAACATTCATGCTGATAACCTGGAGGACAGAGGGACCAAAGAATTGTGTTGTGTTCTTCGCTAGCTTTGGTCTAACTTAGCATATGAAACAGAGGGACCCTGTCTGGATCTAGTCATCTCTAAAGGTCTGAATACTTCCAAGGTGGTGATGGATGTTGGTCTGTATATAGTAGTATTACAGTTCATAAAACAAGGTAACCTTAATGCTTTTGCATAATAACCAGATCCTTTACCAGATTGATGACTTTAGCTGAGACTTTCCCATCAACAGGGAAGCAACGCTGCTGTGCCGTACTTAACTGCTGTTGGACAGAAACTTTTATTTCTATATTTCACCTTTTTTCATGATGTTCTTCTTCATCATACAAAAATGTCACACAATAAAATAGCAGATCTATAAGTTCTACATATAACAACACATTGTGAGCTTGTTGTTTGGTTATGTTTATCAATAATTAGTAAAAGGAATGGTTTTAGACTTAGAAGGTTTCCAACCAACAGCAGATACTTTCTGATCTACTTAG